>CANXYI010078086.1:0-13213 GCA_948208565.1 Hura crepitans
TTTTTAGTTTTTTTTCTTTAATGTTATAATCAATTTATTGTTAGTTAATTATCTTTTCTAATTCCTCAATTGATTATCCTTAAATTTATTATTAGGATTAGTTACTTAAAATTTTTTTGGTTTTGTTGTACTCAGTTAGTACTAATTTAAATAATTAATAGTTTATATCATTAATCTTCAACTTATTATGATGTCATACCATCCATTATTCGACTTAAATGTAACAATATAATTTAGACCACTATAAAATTAAGTAACACTAATGATATCGTAATTTCTATGATAATTCTTTTCATAAGTAATTACCATATAATAATTATCAGATGTAATAATCATTTTTATTTTAATATAATACTACCATGTGATTTTGATACGTTTACTAATATCATTTAAGCAATGATACTAATAATATCATTATGACTTCTAAGATAGCACGTAACCCCTTTGTTTTCAATTATTTTTATTTAATACATATTAGGACTGGATGAAAATGGGTATCTACACTAGGCACAACACTCATATTGATAACCCTTTATAAAATGGTACCTATAGAGCTAAAAGAATTAAAAGTATAGTATACAGGAGCTATTAGACAAAGGGTTTATCAGACCTAGTGTTTCACCCTTGGGAGCACCAATGTTGTTTATAAAGAAGAAATATGGTATAGCTATGTATAAACTGTAGACAACTTAATAAAGTGATTACCAAGAAAAATACCTACCACCTAAAATTTATGACCTGTTTGACAAGCTAAAAGGGTCTAGTGTCTTTTCAAATATTAACTACAGATCTTGGTTTCATTAACTCCATAAAAGGAATCTGACATTTTGATTCACATTAGTTATGGTTATTAAGAATAGCTAGTGAAGCCATTTGGGCTAACTAATGCCCTAGGAGCATTCATAGACTCATGAATTGAATATTTCAATCGTACCTAGACTAGTTTATGGTAGTGTTCATTGATGACATCTTAATGTATTATAAAACTAAAGAAAAACATGAACATCTCAAGCTAGTATTATAGATTTTGAGATAAAAGTAATTGTATGCTAAATTGAGTAAATGCAAATTTTGGTAGAATGAAGTAGCATTTCTAGGACACATCATGTCATCTAATACAATAGGGTAGACCCCAATAAAATTAAGGCAATGTTGGAATAGAGACCCCTGAGAAATGTGATAGAAATTAGAAGCTTCTTAGAATTAGCTAGATATTATAGATAATTTGTCAAAGGGTTCTCAATGATTACTGCTCTTATGACATGCCTATTAAGGAAAGATGTGAAATTTGTAATGGATCAAAAATGACAATCTAGTTTTGATAGGTTAAAAGCTAAGCTGACAAAACTCTAATACTTACATAGCCAGAACCTAGGAAGGACTTTGTCATCTATAGTGATGCCTCACATAATGGGCTTGAATATGTGTTAGTGTAAGATGGTAAAGTGGTAGCATATGCATCCAAAAAAATAATATGACATGAGAGAAACTATCCAACTCATGATTTAGAGTTAGTAGCCATTTGTCTTTGCCATGAAAATATAAAGGCATTACCTATATGGTGAAAGATGCTACATATACATAGATCATAAAAGCCTAAAATACTTGCCTACCCAGAAAAAACTAAACTTAAGGCAATAAAGATGGATAGAATTGATTAAAGACTATGATTGATTAATTGATTACCATCCTAGGAAGCCAAATGTAGTAGCAAATACATCAAGTTAATAGCTTTTATGCACCCTAAAGGCAATGAATGTCCAATTCAATACCCAGAAGATAGAGCTTAATTACCTGAATTACAAGTAAAACCTGACTTCATTCAATAAGCAAAAAAGGCATAGCAAGATGATGATTAACTTCAGCACATAATGAGTTTGATCAAAGAGTGAAAGCCTATTAAACATAAAATTAAGGTAAATAGATATATTTATTATCACAACTGACTATGTGTACTTGACAAAAAAGATATTAAAAGATAGATTTTGTAGGAAGCTTATAATTCCCCTTATATTATATATCCCATGAGTATAAAGATGTACCAAGACTGAAAACCTTATTACTTATGGGTAGCAATGGAAAGGGACATAGCTTAATACATGACCAGATGCCTTACCTATCAACAATTGAAAGCTAAATATCAAGTTCCTTCAAGATTGCTTCATCTTATAGCAATACCAACATAAAAATAGGAAGGACTCATAATGGATTTCATTATTGGATACACTTCACAATGAGTAAATGTGATATAGTGTGGGTAATTATAGATTGACTGACCAAGATCACCCACTTCATCCCAATTAGAGTGGATTACTCTCTATAGAAATTTACATACCTATACATTGATGAAATTATCAAACTACATAAAGTATCGACATTTATTATGTCACATCAAGACCCGTAGTTTACATCTAGGTTTTAAAAGAAATTACATGATGCCTTAGGTACTCAACTTACCTTTAGTAGCGCATTCCATTTAATGACAGATGGCCGGTTACAATGGGTGATTCAAGTATTAAAGGATATGTTGAAATACTATGTCATTGAATTTAAAGGTAACTAGGATTGATATTTGTCCTTAGTAAAATTTGCATATAATAATAGCCACTAATAGAGCTTGGTAAAGGAATTGTACGAGGCTCCAAATAGGAGAAAGTGAAAAACTCCTTTGTGCTAAACAAATTGAGTGAAGACAAGATGATGGGATTGGATTTGATTAGAGATATAGAAAAGAAGTTTAAAGTCATTAAAGACCAATTGAAAGTAGCAACAGATAGAAAGAAATCTTATTCCTAATTGAAATGAAAGATAATAGAGTATGAAGTCAAAGATTAAGTCTTCCTAAAGGTATCACCTTGGAAGAAAAAACTCTGATTTGGCAAGAAAGGCAAGCTGAGCTTGAGATTTATTAGCTTTTATGAGGTAATTGAACATGTTAGAGTAGAGGCTTATAGATTGGCATTGCTTTTAGAACTAAAGCAAATTCATGATATATTTCACATCTCTGTGTTGAGAAAATACCAATTTGACCTTTCATATATACTTTTAACATCAGAGATAGAAGTACAATTGAGCCTATCTTTTAAAGAATAACAAATCAAGATCCTAGCATAAGAAGTAAAATAGATACGCAATAAGCTTATCCCATTAGTGAAATTATTGTGCAAACACAATGGTTCATAAGAAGCAACATGGGAAAGCGAACAAGAAATGAGAGAACAATATTCATAACTATTTGAACTAGGGAAATTTTGAGGATGAAATTTCTTAAAAAGGGAAGGAATTAGAACACTATAAAATCCTTATTTCGTGAATTGTACATCTCAGGGCATGAATATTATTTTTTAACTAATTCGGTCACATTGAGGTGGCCAAGGGGACTATTAGTTATTTAACTGTGATGGGTAAAACTATGATGAAAATGAAGTTATTTGCACTAGCCACTGAACTAATAAAATTTTTCATCTTGATATCTAGTGAGTAGTGACTTAAGATTACATCGGGTTAGAAAATGGTCGGGATGTGCCCTAACTAACCTAAAAATAGCATAACTTAAATATCAAAAATTCTAAATAGTTCAATGGCAATGGAATTATAATTTTCTAACATCAATTGATATTTAACTAGAATTTCTTAAATATAGGAGTGAATAGTTAACTTAGTTCACATTAAAATTTGGGCCTGAGATTTTAGATGCAACTAACTTGAAATTCCTAAAATTTTTTACACTTAAAGGAGCAATTTTATTGCCTTTTAACATTTATTTCACAATTTTGAAACTTCAATGACGAATAAGATTAATTGAGGTCATTCAATTGCCATATGGTGTGATCATGGCCATCCACTATCTTAATTTAAGTAAAGGAGTGTGTGTGTGCACATAGGACCTAAAATACCTTTCTTACTCCCTCAAACTAGCATGGCCAATGCCATTTCGAAGTTTCTCTTTGCCATTTCAAAGTTTCTCTTTCTTCCCCTATTTTTTATCCTTTTTTTTCTCCTCTCTCCACTAAAACCTACTCTTCTTATACCAAAATTGACCTACATAACCTCTAAAAGCTCATTTTAGGCTAAATTTTCCATAAAAAAGGCATTTAAAGGCAAAAAGAGAGAGTTAAAGTGTTAGGGTTTTGTACCCCTAAATCACAACAAACCCTAATTAAAGCTCCAATCATTTTCTATGTAACTAAAGGTGCTCTATATAATGATTTAGTTTTATTTTGAAAATTAGAGGTGTATATATTTTTCTATAAATTTTTCTAAATAATTATGTATTATAGAATTTAGAGAAATTTGAAGGGGATAAGAGCAAGGGCAAAGAGAAGCTGTAGAATCATATTTGGGAGGTTAAATAACCTTTCTGTATTTGTATTCGATAAAATATATGCTAGGAAGTGTGAATTGTAAAATTTCCAAAATAGGTATCATTTAGGGTTTGTATGATTTTAGGGGTTAAAATAATCCTAAATTGACTTTAGGCTTATATTAGGGTTTAATACATGTTAATGGACTAACATGCTTAAAAATTAAATTCAAAATGAGTTAAATATAGATGATAGAAAATGTACAAGTTGTTCAAAAATTTAAGGATGTAGTTGGAATTTAGTTAATTGCTATGTAATTGACTTCATTAAGGTATAATGATCTTAAATGTATTAATTTAAGGTGCATGAGACATATGTATTGGTGTATATGTGCACTATTATAAATGTGGCATAAAATGCATGACAATTTTCTAATAAATAAATATGTAATGTATAAGTTACATTAGTGTAATATTGATAGTCGTACGTATGCTAAAATAATATATTAGGGAATACACATTAATTTGGTTCATAACATATTTACTAAAGAAATTATGTGACAAATGGTAATGCAATATGTATTGAGAATGTGAAATGAGGAATTGAGAATGGTATGATGAATGAATGACATAAAGTGACTATCTAATGTGGCAAGTTATAATGATAAGCAATAATTGTGTATATGTATTTGAACTCTAAAATTGATAATAGAAATGATAAGATGAAAATGTACATGAGGCACATAGATCATATGTAATCAAAATGAGATATCGATAGCACATATACATTAAGTGACCTGCTCGATAAGTTAACCAATTAATAAGGGGATGTAGCAGCTCCTAGGGAAATTCGGTGTCATTAATATTGATGTTTGATTATTCTTGATTATATAATATTGATATAGCTATCAAGAGGTCTAACAAAACCATTGCATATATTCTTAAGTAGGTATAGCCACTGGGTGGTTTAGTAGGACAACTAAACACCTATATGTTGGCTATATTGATGATATTGACTTTAATATGGATGTAATCATTGAGCAATCAAATAGAACCACTGCACATGACCTAAAGTGGGTGCAGCTACCAAGAGGTTCAATAGGGCCACTGTATATTATATTGATGTGACATGCTATTGTAACAACCGTGAAGTCTAAAATATGGGCCACTGCACAACCTGATCCTGATATCTAGTATTGGGGTTTGTGTTTTCTAGATATGGGCCAGAAATAGATTTGATGAAAATGTGACATAAGAATATAAAATTAATGGATGAATAATTCTAAGTTAATGTAACTTACAAGGATATGATGAATAACTTAGTTAATAAGTATACAACTTAATGAAGGCATGTAAATGTGAAAGGAATTAATTATAGTAACAAGTAGTATCTAGGATATATAAGTTAAATAAAATGAATACACATAAGCTATAGTAATGTAATGACAAAAATGACTAATTGATAATAACATAGAATGGAAAAAATGTATAAATGTTAAGCAAGATGTCTAATATTGAAATGCATGTTTGCCATGAACACACACACATGTGTGTGTGTGAATATTTTATCAAATACACCACTAAGATTTATGCTTATCAAATCATGTTTTTTATGTGTATGTCATAAATAAATCTCACTCTAAATTTAACCTTAAGATAGTAGTACGGTGTGGACATCATCTCATTCTGGTATACTTTTATTTATCTTTAGTGTGATGTAAATAGGACTAGTTGGCACTCATATCTATATAAATACAATATGGGTCTAGTGTGATCTTGTATATGTAAAGCTTATCAAAGTACATTATTCGTGTAAACTAAATAGATAGATGCTAGTATTGTGTGATTATTATATGACGTGTGCTTGATATACTGTGATATTGAGACTATTGTGCATGTTATGACTGATGTCACTATTTGCTAGTTGATGATATTGAAGGGTCAAAAAGACCCAGTTGACTGAGTTTGAGTTTGGGAATATTGTAGAAGTGTTAATTCTATAGGTTTATTTTGGGACATGCTACCAAGCAGCAGTTATGCTATCGAATTTCTGTTAAAATAAAATAGTAATATCTTATGTGTTTATAGCTATAATATTAGTTTAAACTATAAGTGGGCCTAGGATGATCATTACCTAGATATGTGCAATCAGGGTGTAAAATTGTTTAAAGTTTCATCTTTTATTCGGACTAGAAATAGTTTGGATAAGTGGTGTCACAATATGTCATCTATCATTCAAATTTGAATACTAGGTCGGGTGAGGGGTGTCATACTAAGAGCATAAAAATGTGTCCTGATATGAAATCATATTACTAGAGGCTAGAGATGAAAGAAGATGTAGCTTAGTACATAGCCCGATGTCTTACATGTCAATAGGTGAAAGCAAAGTGCTAAGTTCCTTCTAAATTCCTTTATCCGAAGCAATTCTATAATTGAAATGGGAGAAGGTTACCCTGGATTTTTTGGTAGGATTGTCTATGACTAAGAGTTAATGTGATGATGTATGCATTATTATAAACTACTTTACTAAGACAACACACTTCGTTCTGATGAAAATGGATTACTCTCTTAAGAAGCTGGCATAGTCATATATAGATGAGATTGTGAGATTACATGGTGTGCCATCTTTAATTATTACGAGGTTTAATTTTATATTCTACAAGTAGTTACATAGTGCTCTAGGTACCCTTCTTACATTTAGTATAGCTTTCCACCCACTAACCAATAGACAATCTAAGTGGGTTATCCAAATACTTGAGGACATATTACAAAGTTATGCCATAAAGTTCAAGGAAAGTTAGGACCATTATTTGTCTTTAGCAGAATTTACTTGTAAAATAGCCATCAAACTAGTTTAGGCATGCATCTATATAAGGCATTGTATGGGAGAAAATGTAGAACTCCACTCTATTAAAGTGAAGTGGCTGAGAGTAAGCTGTTGGGACCGAACTTGATTAAAGATGTTGAGGAGAAAGTTAAAGTTATCAAAGAGAGATTAAAGGTAGCCACATATTGACATAAGTCATATGCTGACATAAAATAAAAAGAAATTGAATATGAAGGTGGTGAAAAAGTATTTCTCATGGTATCACTATGGAAAAAGATGTTTCAATTTGGTAAAAAGGGAAAGTTAGGCCTAAGATCCATTGGTCCGTAAGAGATTATAGAGCTTATAGGACTAGTAGCATATTGACTAGCTTTGCCACTAGAGTTGCAATAGATTCATGATGTATTTCTTGTGTCCATGTTAAGATGATATTGATTGAATACTTCTAATGTGTTATCTATAGAAGTGATAGAAGTACAACTGGATCTAACTTATAAAGAGGAATAAATGTGGATTTTGCCATAAAAAGTTAAGGAATTGAGAAACATAGGTACCATTGGTAAAAGTTTTGTGAAAGCACTATAAAACTTAAGAAGACACGTAGGAGACTAAGGAACAGATTAAAGCCTAGTACCCACTTTTATTTTAGAAAGTTAATTTTAAGGGCAAAATTACTTTAAGAGAGGAAGAAATGTAATGCCAATAATTTCTCAAGTTATAAATAGTACTTCCAAAATAGTGAATACTATTTCCAGAGGAGCGGGTCACACTAATGTAACTAAATGGAAGTATTAATTATAATGTAATTATGGGTGAAATTTGGAATGAAGTTGAAGCCATTTAAGGGGTTAAAAATGGAAGTAAAGTTTTCACGAAAGTGTCCTATAAATAGTAATCTAGTTAAAGTTAAATGATTGAAAATTTGAAATGTGCTCAAAATAATTCAAAACTAATAGGACCTAATGCTAAAAGATTCTAACTAAGGTAATGGAATTGGATTTAGAATTTTTAGACATTAGGAAGTAATTCAACAAAATTAATTAAAGAGCTAAATGTTATTTTTAAATAATTCATCTTTGAATTAAATTACAATTTTCTCAAGATATTTAAAACATCTATTTTCCTAATTATTGCTATAAGGAGAGAATTAAATTAACATCTTAAACACTTGGAATGAATTTTTAAAGGGAATTAAAGTTAAGATTAACTATGGCCTTTAGATATACCACATGCCACTTATCTACTCATTCCCTGACACTTATATAATGAGAATTTAATGTCAAATAAAACATTATTCCTTCTTTTTCCCCTCCCTCATCCGACGCCATAGTGACCATCTCTCTCCATTTCTTTTTCTCCTTCAATCTGCCATTTTTACCATAATTCTAACTTATTTTTTTGTCAAGGTGACCTCCACCATCTCGATACATTTATTCTATTACTAATTTTGCCTAAAAATGCTAAAAAGTGAGATTTAGTACTTGAGTGAATAGTGTAACTCTCACATGTAAGTGGTCAAATTCTTAATTTAATATTTTTGAGGTAGAATTTAATGTCAATAGGGTGTATGTATTCTTAAATTTAAGTTTGGATGGCTAAGGAATTCGTTATGAACTTTTCTAAGCAAATGAAAGTTATGCTTGTAGACAAAGATGGAAAATGGATTAAGAAGGACAAGGATAAATCTTAATTGGTGTTCTTAGAGAATTTTGGCAATTATAGTAAGTGAATTCAATACATTGGATAATGTTGAATGATTGAATTCAAGTGTGAGTGACATGCATAAGAGGCATATGTATGTGATGTCAAGCATGATTTAATGCTTAAATAGGACATAAATAATGTTAATTGAATGATTAAATGATGTTTGAATGCTTAAAATAATGAAAAAGAAGAGGAATAGCTTAGAGAGGCTTTTATGGCTGAATATGTGCTGGTTGTGTATATAAGTATATGTCTGAGATTTTGATCATTATGTGTTGGTAGAATTTTATTTATATGATGTAAATATGTTTGAATTGAATAAAGTGGAAAAAAGGGATTTAAGAGGATAAATGGCCATATGGCAAAATCTTAAACTTGATGAGATAAATAAAATGTATATGTAATTGAGCTAAGAATGGTAGTATGCCCAATACATCAACAACCTCATATGGATAGCAGGGGACACAGGTCGGACAGCAAGGTAGTGTATCAGAAGAATAAAACACACCTAAAATTGCAGCAAATTCATCAGACAGGGGGCACAGCTCTTGATGAGAAAACCAAAAAACATAGAATTATAGTCCAAAAATTAGGTTGCTGCTTTGAGAAAAGTCTGATCAAGGCGCACTCTTTGAAGAAATTTTAGCTTGTTGAAGGGAGCCAAAGAGGAAACTACCCATGTAGAAGTGAGATCAAGAATTTTATGGAATTTTTGAGGAATTAGTCATTCATTGTTGCAAAAATGAAGAAAAAACTCAAGTGGCACGAGGATATATGCATGCATTAGGGTATTTATAGCCTTTAGAGTTGAAAAATGAGCACTATGAGCAAAAATAGGGATTTTCAGCCAAAAAGTCAACATTTTCAAGTTGTAAATGAGTGTTTCGAGCTGGAAAAAGAGCATTTTGGGTTCAACCCAAAATGGAAATTTTCAAGCCACAAAACGGCAATTTTTGGGCTTAAAGAATGCCCATTTTTCGAACATTATAAAAGCTGCATTTTTTTTTTTTATCATTTTTGCACATTTCAACAACTTTTTCACATAAGCACTATATAAACATACACGTGTAACCATACCACCATGGCACCAAAGCTGTCCATGCTATCAACCCATGCCAGAACATGTGGCCGTACCGGGTTGGCTTATCAATAAGGAGATGGGGCGATATAGATGCTTAGCCACCATCACCCAAATCTGGACACTTGAGATTGAGTGAACTAGTTGCTCGCCCAGACACTTTAAAGATGACAAAGAGAACCAAAAAAGCTAGTATTGCTAGGAAGCAAGCGGTAAAGAGGAATGCCATTAGTATCTTAGGATGTCAAGACTGCAGCAAAGTGAAAGTAGGGGGTGTGCTTACACCTTAAACACTGCAAGTGCCATGACACTCAAGAGCACTACCCATAGGCTTAGGGGGCAAACTTAACTCCTGAGAGAATGAAAGCTATGGAGGCAGAGCTCTTGATGCTGAGAGATCAATGACATCCTCTGACTCCTTAGGCTTTACTTTATCTTTGGTTTATTTTATTTTATTGTACTTGTCTATTCATATTAGTTTAGGACATAGAAATTTTGTACTCAAAAGTGTTCATTTATAAAATTGACAAGTTTTGGTCATTACTTTTTTGGCAAGACATAGACAAAATAATAAAACAATAAAATACCTACTAAATAATGACAATGAATAATAATGATAAAAAATAATAAAAGAAAGAAGGTAAAAAAAGGGGAGATACACAAGATAAAATAAGGAGATAGATAAAATAAGCAAATAAATAAAATGGTAAAAAGAGAGAGATAAAAGAACAAAGAAAAAGATACAAAATCATAATTTTCAAAATCATAACATGAATTCAAAAAAATGCACTCACACAGCATGCATCCATGTTGTGATTAACCATTGATGAACTAATATGTTCTACTTCATCTTTTCTACACATAAGGCAACCTAAATTTTCTAGGCAACCTTACAAATGTGTCCTTTCAAGAAATTTTTAGGTGCAACATCTCAGCATTGCCTAAATAATATGATCTTTGGGTGCAACATCTCATTGCATTACACGAGTTCAGGTGCAACGTCTCTGCACTGCCTGAACCAACTCATCTTTAAGTGTAACATCTCAGCACTACTTGAACTAACACATCTTTGGCTGCAATGCCTCATAGCACTACCTGAGTTAAGGTGCAATGTCTCAGCATTGCCTGAACTAGCTCAACTTTTGGTGCAATGTCTCGTACCACTACCTGAATTCAAGTGTAATGTCTCAGCACTACCTGAACCAAATCAACCCTTGGTGCAACATCTTAGCACTGCCTAGACCACAATAACTTTGGTCCCAAAGAATCATATAGAAAGATTACCCCTGAGGTACATGTCTCTTTCCTTTTTGAACTTTAGGTCACCTCACACACTCTGTAGTCACCTCCCTAAAGTTAGGGGCAACTCTAGACACTAGGTCTCGGTAGCTTCTAGGTATGGTTTGCCTAATGATGATGAAAAGGACAAAAATCCCAAAAATGGATTTTTTATGTCCAAACTGTAGATCTCAAAAATGTTTTCTTCAAAAAAATAAAAAAAAACAATCATTTTCCAAGAGAAAACAGATGTTTTGGAGAAAACTGGGCCATTCCTATTAAGGGAATAGCTATTTTGGCCCAAAAAGGTCAAAATGGCCGTTTTAATCGTTATGGCCAAAAACGGGCCGTTCGCATGCGTGGGACGCCCATTATGGGCCTAAAATGGCCAAAATAACCATTTTATTTACCAAAATAAGCCGTTTCCACACGCGAAACAGCCGTCTGGGCCCAAAATGGCCGTTTTGCTGAAGAAAATAGTCGTTTTGGCCGTTTTCATCCAAAAGAGGCATGTATCTCCAAAAAATAGTCATTTTCAGCATTTTAAGCTAAAAATAGCCATTTTCAAACCAAAACAGCCATTTTATACCTCAGGAGTCATGTATAAAAACCAAATGGGTCATTTTGAGCAATGGTTGGTTATTCTAAGGAGAGAGAAAATTTTCTAGAGAGAGAAAATACACAAAAAAAAGCAAAAAAAAAAAACTCTTTCAACTCCATTTTTTGGTTTTTTTAAAGATTCAAGCACCGCTTTCAATTTGGTTCGAGATCTTTCTAAAGGCAAATATACCAGTGTGTTGATCAACCTACTTTTCTTCAATTTTTCATTTTTCCTATTTCCGTTTTATCTATCTACCTGTTAGATATGATAAATTATTTGTGCCATATTTTTTGCATTTGTGGGACTGCCTATTTTTTTTTTTAATTTTTCTCTGTTCTTTTATTTTTGCTTTGCATCCAAAAATATTATTTTTTTTATTTTTACTATTTTTATTTTTCTTTTTGCATTATCCATCAACCAGTTAGATGGGATAATTTATTTAGGCAATATCTTATATTTTTATGACTGTCTATTTTTATTTTATTTCTATCTGTCCTTTTATTTTTGCTTCGCATCCAAAAATATTATTTTTGACTTTTGGGCTAATTTTACTTTTCTTTTTGCATTATCCATCTACTGGTTAGATGTGATAATTTGTTTGTACAATATTTTATATTTTTATGACTGTTTATTTTGAATTAATTTTTGTCTGCTCTTCTATTTTTGCTTTGCATACTAATATATTATTTTTGTTATTGTGATGTGAGTTATTTGATTATTTGGAACCTGATTGATTTATTATTGCATATTTCTTGTTAGATTGTATTTTAGGCATCCCAAAATGTAATTTTATTTTTGTTCACTTGGATTGTATTTTAGGTAATTGCCTTATATTTTGTTTTTATTATTGAATTATTTCCCTGTATATTATGTGAATGTTATAATAATTAGAAAAATGATTTTTTAGGCGATCGAAAAAATAACCAAAATATTTTTATTTAATTAATTGTGTCTTATTGATAAAATGAGTTTTGATTTTTCTTAATAAAAGTCAAAATAAAATTATTTTCTAAAAATTGACATGTGAGAACCAAAGTTCTCAAATTAAATTCATCAATTGATTTTATGTATGATACTTCCAATTTCAATCCCGAAATATTTTACAAATGCCAAATTAGGTAGAAAAATGATTTTACACGTTAAAAAGGGATAATAATCAAAATTATATTTTTACCTAATAAATTGGTGTTTTGCTAATAAAATAAATTTCGATTCTTTCTTAATAAAAGTTACAATAATAACATTTATTTTCTAGAATCGACATTTGAGAACCAAAGTTCTCAAGCCATTTTTCGAAATAAAAGTCACCACAATAAAATTCGTTTTTCCAAATTAGCATACAAGAACCAAAGTTCTCAAACTAATCATTCGATTTCAATAATAGGTCACTACAATAAAATCCATTTTCTAAAATTGGCATAC
>CANXYI010078087.1:0-11276 GCA_948208565.1 Hura crepitans
TTAAAGTCATATATAACTGAACTAATATGTGTCCCCTAAAAACATTATGTGTTATTGTAGCTCAGGTGGTAATGCAAGCCTGTATGCTAGACGTCTTGGCCTTATCAACACTCTTGTAAGGTCCATTAACCTTAGACTTAAGTACCCTTTACCCTAACCTTAGACTCAAGTACCCTTTACCCAAACCTTTACATTTGTTTCCTTGGAAAACTTCCAAAACACTTTGTCTCTAACTGAATATTTAGTAGTTTTCTTATTTCAAGTCAGTACATAATTCTTGTCTACCTATACTGCTTCCAGCCTTTTTTTGATACATTTTATTTTTCTTCAACCTCTTTAATCAAGTCTACTCTAAAGACTTTCTATCTTAAATCTCACTTTAACAGAAAAGGTCCTGCATTGTTTATCATACAATGCCTCATAGGGGTCCATTTCTAAATAAACTAGTTACTGCTATCATAGGCAATCTTTGCCAAGAATACATACATGTACGTCTATCAATTAACCACAAGCTTACTAATACTATGATCAAATATCTATATCACCCTCTCTTACTATCCATCAGACAGAGGATGATAAACTAGGTGATGAGCTAGTCCGATGCCTAAAGTTGCTTATAGCTTCTTCCAAAATCTAGGGGTAAAACAAAAATCTCTGTCCATATGATAGTCACTGGCATAACATGAAATCTAATGGGCTCATCACCACATAGTCTAGCCAATCTATTTAAAACTAACCCATTCTAATCGAGTAACTTGAACTACCTTGACTATTTGTCAATAATTATGCACGCATCATTGCATTTATCTTTACTTAATAGTAAACTTATTACAAAACTTAGAAGTAACTTTTCTCATTCTCACTCTATTGTAGCTATAGGATATAGCAATTTAAAAGAATTCTGATGCCCAGCTTCTACCTACTGGCATATCAAATACTTGCTATCACACTCTACCACATTTTTTTCCATACCAAGCCCCCAAGGAATAAAATTCCCAAGCTTAGATTTTTCCTCCTAGAATGCCTAGGACAAATGTATTTTCTTAAACATCTATAACCTAGATCCTCTGTACAAAATGTACACAATCTGTTCTAGTGAGTCCACTACTCCCTTATTGTCAACTGAGACCTTGGGGTCTTCCCCTTTTTTGCTTTGCTAATTATATGAACCTTTTACTTATCTTTCATCTGATTCTCTTTAATTTGCTATCTAAAATATGACTTTACTTGTAATTCAAACCCTACTACCTCTTCTAAAATAACTAGTAACTTAACATTTATAATCTCTCAAGGTTACCCTAGATTTTCTATACTTAGCCTTTACTATCATAGTAGCTTTCACTGGTAGGTAGTCAATCAGACAATCAATATAGCTACAATGATAACTAGCCCCAAATTAGGGGTAAGACAATCCTTCTCTTATGGCTTCAATTGTCTGAAGGAATAAGTCTCCACCTTTCTATCTCACATTAACATCTAACAAGCTATTAGTGAAGCACCCTGCACATAACAAGGTCCTCACCATGTTCAAGTTGAATAAGGATAGGAACCTCTATTTTAACTTAGCAAAACTATTTTGACATTGATTATTCCACATCATTCTTACATCCTTTCTGATTAGCCCTATCAAAGGAGTAATAATAAATGAAAGTCCTTTTACCAATCCTGCATGACATCAACTAAGCTTAGAAAATTTCTTATCTTAGTTATATTCTTAGAGGGTTTCAATTCCAACATAGCCTTACCTTTATTGGGCCAATTCTGACTCTCTCTATTGAGACTAGGTGGTTTAAAGAAAACTTCGTTTGCCTAATTCACAATTCTTAAGTTAGGTATACAACCATCTTGCTTTCAAGGTTTGTATCATAACCCTCAGGTGTTGTTTATACTCTTTATGGTTCTTAGAATACATCAAAAGATCATCTAAGAACACTATTACAACTGGCCTACATAAAATTAAAAGCTTTGCCCATAGCAATCCATGAATTTGCTAAGGCACTAGGGAGCCCCAATGAAATCACCATAAACTCATAATGTTCACACTAGGTCTTGGAAGCAATTTTAGTAATATCAGCTTCCCTAAATTTTCAGCTGATATTACCTAAATCTCATATCAACTTTAAAAGAAAGAAGACCAGCCTCTCTCAATGATCAAGAAGATCATCCACTAGAATAGGGAATACTGATCATATACATTTATTTTGTTCAATCACTTTTAGGGTAATGCACAACTTGAGTGACCTGTCTTTATTTATCATAGACAGCTTAGACACTCACTGAGAAATTATATTGGGTCTAATATAACCCTTATCACATAGCTCTTATAGCTATACTCTCAGTACTTTTATTTCAATAGATGCCCTCCTTTAAAAAGTAATGAACACTGGAGCAATACTAAGATACCTCTACTTCATAATCAAATTTTCTCCTAGATGATAACCCTGGTAACTCAATAAAAATATATAGGAGAACTAAACATTAACTAATAGATATGCCATATTAGAATTAAGTTAGTTTAATTAATACCTTAGGCCAAACATGCCTCTTTCCTCTTGAAGGAGTTATTACATCCTGATAATAAGGGTAAAATTGTCCTAAGAATTTCTCTCACTATTCACTATCTCTAACAGTCTTCACACAATCTTAAGGGTCAACTTTTTATGGTTACCTTCAGCTATAGCCTAATACTTAATAAGCCAATCCATCCTAGAAGTACCTCAATGTATTGAAATACAACTTAGTTAAAGCAACAACAATCTATGCCCCTAAATCACCAGAGGCATCTTTTATACACCCCTTTCACAGTCACACACTGCCCCATAGGGTTGTTAAATCAAATGTCTGGATCCACTTACCCAGACCCTATTTGTCTATTCTATACTAGTGCAATCCATGCACATAAGGACATTAAATTGGGGTTTCTCAAGCTAAAACTGAAATATTAACTAACAATATACCAGTCATAGCATTTGGTGCTGCAGCCATTTTTTAGTCTCACTATACCCTGCCTGGCTGAAGCATAAGCCTTTATTCTAGCACCACCCTAACCAACACAGGACCACTCTTTTTTAATCCTTTTTTTACCCCTACTTTGGGGTGTAGCATTAGGTATCTATGCCTGAGCAAGCTCTATCTATCCTTAAGAATACTCTCTCTATGGTGGCTTCTAACACCACATTAGAGACATTCTTCTCACATGCCTCTTCTGTACTACTCCTAGTGCCTTTTCTAACAACAACCACACATGGTTAGTCTACTCCTAGTACCCTTTCTGGTACTGGGACATAGACTGAAACTATGACCTTCTTACCTAGTCTTACTAATTTATTACTGCATCGGGCTATGCCATAGTGCCTTACCTCTTTCTCTAAAAGAGATCTCTTCTTACTGGTACCATTTCTTTCTATCACATGTAATTAGCATTGTATTGTCAAATCCCTCTTTCTGAGGTTTAGCTATTTGTATCTTTGATTCTACATTTAATCCTATAAGGAATCTCTTATATTCTGTATATGTGTCATTGAAATAATTTCCTTAACATACTTTAAAAATTTGATAGGGTCCTTTCATGTACTACTTTTCACTATACCAGGATATGGTTTCTCTTGCCTTTTATCAGTCAGTCACTCTTGACTCTAGCTGCTAAGTAGTACAACTAGTTTTAGACATTGATACAAAACCTACACTATGTATACTATGGTTATTAAACCAATGGGTTCCATACCCCATCCATCGGGCAACTAGAGCAGTCAGTTTTATAATAGAAAAGTCAGTTCTATAATATAAAAGACTTTCTTTCCTTAGTCTTAAATAGTGTAACAATTTAGAGGAATTAAAACTCAACCCTTTGATATCTATGTACTTTATGACGGAACATTGAACCTTTGCTCTGATACCACCAAATGTGACACCCCCTATTGGATTCACAAAAAAACCAAAATCTAGCAAGCAATAGTGACATTTTCCTCTCTTTGTGAGCCTCCAAATGCCCTCTAATGGCCACCAATCCCTCACACACACCACCACATGGATGTTAGCTATGATTTAGGATCAAATATCACCTAAAAAGCTTAAGAAATGAGGGAGATACAGCCATAAACTCTCCTTGGTGTCATGGTTCAGGACTGTTTTGAACCAGTCACCTTGTTCAATTTTTTTCTCCCAAACCATAGCTCCTTTTAGCCTAATTATTTTTCTTAAGGGTGCCTAACATCCTAAATAATTTTTAGACACTATAATCACCTCCTTTGCCCACTAAAGATGAAAGTTATGGCCTAAAAAAGAAGGGTTGGCATCAGGAAATCTAGGCAAAAATGAGGAAATGAGCAAAATGAGTTTTTGTTCTTTACAAGTGGAAATCCACTTGTCCCATGCCCTTTGCCATTTGGAAAGGTTACTCTGCCATTTGGCATTGCTGTGGGCCCTATTTTAACCCCTCAAAATTGTCCCCAAAATTCCCAAACCATCCTGGTTTTTTGGAAAAATTAAAAAATTCATAAAAAATTCACTTGAACCTTTAAAAATTACACCATTTGTTTTAAAATTCCTATTTTAATCCCCTCTACCTGCTTGTAAATTTTTGTGGCCAAATTCCACTGATAAGGCGGTTTTTATACTGCCTTAGTTTGTCTGCCAACTTAAAAAATTACAAAATTTTCCAAACGACCTCCGATTCCAAAAATTCTTTCACCATTGGACTCACTATGATTTTCTAGCTTTTGGGTCCACTATTTTTTATTCTTCCGGCACATCCTAAGTCAGTCCCGACTTGAAAATTTTTTTTTACCCTAATAGATAGCTTACAAATCGAAATGTATTATTGGTTCTATTAAATTTTTAAATTTGACCCATTTCATCAAATTAAGGTCCCTCAAATTTTTATGGCTTGTGCCACTTTCTCGATCCACGTGCAAGTGGACCAGCACCCCGAGTGCACTTCTCGGACCCTGTGGCACTATTCTCGGAGCTTCAAAACATAGGCATTACATTTCTCATTCATTCCATAACTCTGTAATCCTTTTGATTACTCTAAACATCATCACAACAACATACAGTCTCAACCTTCGGAAAAGACATCGATCATGCACGCATTAATTTAGAAGCATTTTAAAACGTAGTTACAGACCCATTTATAATTTACAAAAATATGACATGTTGCGGCTTAGGCCTAAGACTAAATACATCCAACATTAGAGTGCACTTTTCTATTGTTTATACATGTCATAATTTAATTACAACATCAAAATATACTAAAATAAAGATCCCTCTCTTATCGATCTTAATATCTCAAGGCATGCGCTTAATTATTCTCCTTATTTACGCATCACAAATAAAATGATGCTGTAAGTGAATTGATTAGTGGTTTAATCGAAATAACTATTGCATGTAGTCTTTTATGCATATTCATTATAACAAAATATATTGGTATCAAACACCATTACAACAAAATATTACATAATTCATGCCATGTGTGTGTACACCATTTCATATGAAAAAAATCATTGGGACACCTCCTATTAGATTCTTAAAGAGACCCAATAAACAGTGAACTTCCCGCTAGGTCACCTATCTTAGAATTGCTCTTCCAGTTCATTCATTTAACTTTTATGAAATCCTTATTATTTGATTCAGCTTAATTCCAAATTTTGTTATTACGCAGCTATTTGGCATTGCTGTGGGCCCTATTTTAACCCCTCAAAATTGTCCCAAAAATTCCCGAATCATCCTGGTTTTTTGGGAAAATTCAAAAATTTATAAAAATTCACTTGAACCTCTAAAAATACACCGTTTGTTTTAAAATTCCTATTTTAATCCCCTCTACCTACTTGTAAATTTTTGTGGCCAAATTCCACCGATAAGGCAATTTTCATACTGTCTTAATTTGCGTGCCAACCTAAAAAATTACAAGATTTTGCAAACAACCTTGAATTCCAAAAATTCTTTCACTATTGGACTCACTATGATTTTCTAGCTTTCGGGCTCACTATTTTAGATTCCGTCTGGCACATTCCAAGTTAGTCTCAACCCGAAAAATTTTTGTTGCCCCAATAGGTAGCTTACGACTCGAAAAGAATTATTGATTTTGCTAAATTTTTAAATTTGGCCCATTTCATCAAATTAAGATCCCTCAAAGTTTCATGACTTATGCCACTATCTCGATCCATGTGCAAGTGGCCCAGCACCCTGAGTGCACTTCTCAGACCCTGTAGCACTATTCTCGGAGCCTTAAAACACGGGCATTACATTTTTCATTCATTCCATAACTCTGTGATCTTTTGATTACTCCAAACATCATTACAACAATATACAGCCTCAACCTCAGGAAGAGACATCGGTCATGCACGTATTAATTTAGAAGCATTTTAAAACATAGTTACAGACCCATTTACAATTTACAACACATTGTGGCTTAGGTCTAAGACTAAATACATCCAACATTAGAGTGCACTTTTTTATTGTCTATACATGTCATAAGTTAATTACAACATCAAAATATACCAAAAAAAAGATCCCTCTCTTATTGATCTTGATGTCTCGAGGCATATGCTTAATTATTCTCCTTACTTACGCATCACAAATAAAATGATGCGGTAAGTGAATTGCTTAGTGGTTTAATCGAAATAACTATTACATGTAGTCATTTATGCATATTCATTATAATAAAATATATTGGTATTAAACACCATTACAGCAAAATATTACATAATTCATGCCATGTGTGTGTACACCATTAATATGAGAAAATCAATGTGCCACCTCCTTCTGGATTCCTAAAGAGATCCAATAAGCGGTGCACTTCTCGCTAGGTCACCCATCTTGGAATTGCTCTTCCAGTTCATTCATTTAACTTTTACAAAATCCTTATTATTTGATTTAGCTTAACTCCAAATTTTGTTATGTCTCCTTATATGCCTAACTTAAGGTCACACTATCCTATTCATGCCAAGATTTGACAATTATAAGTCAGTTGGACTTTTCCAAAAATTTGGCAACATAACAGTTGTCTGAATCCTAAGTAAAATTTTATACATGTGAAAACACTTCAATAATCTTAGTTCACAACTCCTAGACCCTTCTAGCCTCCCATGTATCAGCCTAACCTCAACCTATTCATCAGACACACAGGCCTCAAGCCACAATGAAATAATCATACATTAGAGCCTCAAGCTCACATACCATATCATCAAGTAAAGAAAACCACATATTCACAGTAGTTTGATAAGATACTAATTACAAAATAATGTCTGTAACATATATGTTTGTACAAGCCACCAATA
This sequence comes from Hura crepitans, assembly GCA_948208565.1. Taxonomy (NCBI): domain Eukaryota; kingdom Viridiplantae; phylum Streptophyta; class Magnoliopsida; order Malpighiales; family Euphorbiaceae; genus Hura; species Hura crepitans. The sequence goes on from CANXYI010078087.1 coordinate 7,278, forward strand.
CATAGGCTACCCATTCCCACCTAAGTGCAATGAGTGAAAAAGCTACAAAAAATATATACATAACAACCTTCTTTCAACTATCATCTAAACCTGGTTTGCACGTTTCATGAGGCTACATCTCTGTTTTGGTTACCTACGCACCAAAATAGCTACACTGAGTATAAAATATACAGAGTGGTGAACTCAAGAATTTAAATCATGTCATATCATTCATTCATGCGTATACGATCATAATATTAGTTTACTTTGATTATTAAGTTCAATTACAATAATTTTATGCAAATTTACCAAAATGCCCTTATACTAGTATATGGCAATAAATCATTCATTTAGTTATTTAAAACTAAGCAATTCATAATTTAGGCCATTATTAAGGATATCATTCATAAGTCTTCATTATCAAGTTAATAAACATTATACATGTAAAATTACCAAAATAACCATAAGTGTGTATGCTGAAAAGTCATGTAGGTACTCATATCTAATTATTCATTTTATTGTTTATTAACATCAGGTTTAATTAATATATTTTTTATTTAATTAATTTAATAGGCTTGACTAGAGAGACGACACTAACATACACTAGACCAAGAGGGAATAAAAATAGTGTAGTGATTAACATTCTGGACCCCCAACCATTGCACCGGCTTAATCAAGTCATAGCACCCAAAGTATAGATAACATGATATGGTTTATCCGATAGACTAGTACAGTGGCCTCTTAGGCACCTTAGCCATTGTACTAGCCCTGCTTGAAGATTAGTGATGTCCTAATTTAGTCTGCCTAGCAGAGTGGTTTGTTTAAAAAATTAGTGTAGTGGCACTCCGGGACCTATGCTGTTGCACCGACAAAATTTAAGTAACTAGCATCAATTATGCAAAAGTAGACAATTGTCTATCTAATGGACTAGTGTAGTGGCCCTAAGGTAGACTTAGGCCACTGTACTAACCCTGCCTAAAAATTAGATAGTGTAGTAGTTGTTAAAATCCCAAAGTTAACCCACTCTAATGGGTGCCAAACTAATGGGCCATGGAACTCAATTCTTGTTTATTTCTTTAGTAATAAACTTTTTATAATATTTCTAGATGAGAAACAATTAGTTATGAATTTTATTTTACAATTCAATTTTAACTCGATCAGCTATGGCTATAATTAGGCTATACCGAGTAAATTCCCAACATTATTTTAAGTCCTATAATTGACTAATATTTAAGGTATATTATGCTTGATTTTATTACATCATCATTTTTCATGTTACTGCCATTTACTGTCTAGTGGCATTTTTGGTTTAGGTAATTGTCAAAATTAGACAGTTATAGGTCATTACATTACTTTTTGATAGCCAATTGTGGGTTCATTCTCAACATTTTTTAGTGCAGTTTTCACAGGTCAATTCATATTGTCCATAGGCCTAAACCCATCCATTTACTAGGCCATTTATAAGGCCAAAACATAGGCATTATTGCCATAAGATTTATTCACAAAGCATAACCCTTAAAGGTACATCTTTAGGTCTAATTCAATAGTATATTTCATGTTCACTTTGAACCCTCTTTGAACCATTTAACTTAAGTTCTTATTTAAGCATTGACCATTCATTAAAGTTCATTATCACACATCTATATATATCATGATTATTCCATATCCAAGTCCAATTAGAGCCAAGTGAATTTAACCATTTCAAGTTCAATACATCAATGTTTAAGGCATTCATTCATTTCAAGCCAATTACCACTTATACTTTTCATTATTAGTGCTCTAGAATATTATAACATATAGACCTTGATCATGCACTTTCTTAGCATTAATCCTACCTTCAATTTTCCATACATAGTCTAACTAAGAATGTTTATACACCTTTACAAATTTCAAGCCATTTAAGCATAGCATATATCTCGCCCATATTTAAGTTTCCAAGTATTCATTCCTTACTTAAAGCTTAAAACAAACCATACCATTATATCATCTACAAACCATTATACACATACATATATACACATCTATTCAAGGCTTTAAACATTATTTTCTTATTAAATCAAGCAATGCATATACACATACTACTTACTAACACTCTCGGGTACTCATACTTCTCAAGCCTAATTCCATTATACTACAATACTAAAACATTACCAAGATAACCAACATAATGAACATGCCTCTCTTTTGTCCTAAACCTCCCAGCCAACAATACAAATACATACGACAAGCTAATTTTCCTCATATAAGTTCTTATTTCAATCATCCATTTCTCATTAACCTAAAGGATTTCATTCCCACTTGATGATACCATCCATTAGGCATTAGACTAAGTAATCCTAAAACAATTTCTAACCTTTAAAAATTAAATTGCATGAGAGAAATACCTAAGTCCACTTACCATTCCAAGGAGAAAGACTTGAAACCTTTAAATGCCCAAATTTCCAGCTTTCCATGGTAATTTCATCTTCCTTCTTCAAGCCCTTTTGTCCTTCAATTTTCCTCAAAAACCATTCACACACATACTCTTAGATGTTAGGCATCCCATCCACCACTAACAACCTAAAAGGACAAAGAAAAAATTGAGAAAAAAGCCATGGAACTCACCTAAGGTACCTTGCTAGACTTTTTTTTACCAGTAAACTTTGAATATTTTTAATTAACTGTAGAGATGTCCTTTTCTAGAAATTCTTCTTCCTTTAACTCTTAAGATCCCAAAATGAATTTAGTTGATGAGAAGTTGCAGAAAAGAATGGATGAAGATGATGAAAATGGCCATTCCCTTCCTGTGTGGCGTTGGTTCTAGGTAACAAGGAAGAAAATTTTTTTCTTTTTGTTTAAGTGGATTTAGACACTTGTCAAAGCAATCTATTAAGTGTCATGGCCTTTAGGCTAGCTAGCTTGGTACGAATGGGTCCTATAACCTTTTAAACCATCTAAAAATAGCTCAATTTTTGGTAGAAATTTAAAAATTCACCAAAATTTATGTGGACCTCAAAAAATTACATCATTTATTTTCAAATTTCTATTTTAATCCCCTTTATAGGCTAAAAAATTTTTGCAGCCAAATTCCATCGATTGGATAGTTTACATACTACCTCGATTTAAATGCTAATTTAAAAATTATGAGAATTTGTAAATGATCTCGAAAGTAAAAAATTCTTTCACCAATGGACTAAGTGGAATTTTCTAGCTTCAGGGTATAATATTTTTAGGTCCGTCCGGCCACATCCTAGGTTATTCTCAGCCCGAAAAATTTTTATTACAAACATCAATAAATTGCAGTCGAAAATGAATTAATGGTTCTGCTAAATTTTTAAATTCTAACTTTTTCATCAATTTAAAGCCTTTTAAAGTTTCATGACCAGTTCTATTGCCTCGATCCTCGTGCAAGTGACCCAACACCCTAAGCTCACTTCTCAAACCTAGTGGCATTATTCTTAGAGCCTCGATGCATAGACATTATAGGTTTTCTCCTTTTTAGAAAATTTCGTCCTCAAAATTACTTGGGTCAAAAAGTTATGGATACTGTGCCTTCATCTGTTCTTCTAGCTCCTAAGTAGCCTCTTTAGTATCATGATGTCTCCATAGCACCTTGACTAGTGGTATGGATTTATTTCTCAATTATTTCACTTCATGAGCCAAAATTTGCACTGGCTCCATTTCATAGCTCGAATCAGGCTGTACTTCAAAATCCTTCATTAGAATCACATGTGAAGGATCTGACAAGTACCTCCTAAGCATTGATACATGGAAAACATCATGAATTTATTGTAGTTCAGGTGGCAATGGTAGCTTGTAAGCTAGTGGTCTAACCCTTTCTATAACCTTATAGGGTCTGATAAATCTAGGACTTAGCTTCCCCTTTTTCCCATATCTCAATACTTTCTTCCATGGAGAAACTTTTAGAAACACTTTTTCGCTAATTGTGTACTCAATATCTCTCTGTTTTAGATCAGCATGAGATTTTTATCTGTCAACTATAGCTTTCAGCCCTTCTCTAACCACTTTTACTTTTTTCGC
>CANXYI010078185.1:0-13440 GCA_948208565.1 Hura crepitans
AATACAAGTTAAATAACTTATTTATATATTAAAAGTTATAAATATGTTTTCAAAAATAATTCATCACGTTATATATATATATATATATATATATATATATATATATATATAATCGAGAGAATCGGTCAGAGGTATTTTAACAAATGGCTGATATTTAATTGACCAAAATCTGTGGTCAGAAATTATTTTACGCATCGTGCGTTAATTGCATGGAAAATGGACTCTTCTAAAACCCTATTTGTGACAAAATCCAAAAACCAAAAAACAGACCCAAACAATCCGGAAAATTGACAGATCCAGTTATGGCGACAGTTCAACTATCAAACCCAAACACATCTACTTCTTTGCCCACTCCACTCCAAAAACTAAGTCTATCGCATTCCCACAGAATTGGGCGGAGTAGTGTTTGGAAACGACACCGTAATGTTTCAGGGAGAGTTAGCTGTTCATTTGCCCCAGTGGAGTCTGCCAGGATAAAGGTTGTTGGTGTTGGTGGTGGCGGCAACAATGCTGTTAATCGTATGATTGGCAGCGGTTTGCAGGTAATTGCTTACTAAATTTTTTTCCCTTTTCAGTTTTGTGGGGTGTGGTATATTGGATTGAATTCGTGCAAAGCTTTAATCTTTTCATTCAATATTACCGAGCTTCGCAGAATGCCGCCATTTTTGGATGTTCTGTCACTTGTTTTCTTATGAAACCAAGATTCTAAAATTTGGTCGTTTGTTTGTATGTGATAATTGTGATGGGCAATTTTGGATTTGATTGATTGAATAATGGAAAATGAGCCTCATAATAATAATAATAATGGAAAAGCTATGAAATTATCGATTTATGAAAATGTAGACTCTATGTTGACTCTGTTTTGGAATTAGGGTGTTGATTTTTTTGCTATAAACACGGATGCGCAAGCACTATTACAGTCTGCTGCTCAGAACCCGCTTCAAATTGGAGAGCTTTTGACTCGTGGACTTGGTCTGTCTCTTAATCTTTTGTCTACTTAGACTTTCAATTTCGAAATGTCCCGATGGTATAGCATTTAGGACTTTGCTCAGCTTGTTTTTCATGTGCCACTGTGTCGCTTGCATTCAGTCATTTGTATTTTGATCACAGGTGCTGGTGGAAATCCTCTTCTGGGGGAGCAGGCGGCAGAGGAATCAAAAGAAGCTATTGCAAATGCTCTTAAGGGCTCAGATCTTGTTTTTATAACAGCTGGTATGGGTGGAGGCACAGGATCAGGTGCTGCCCCGGTTGTGGCTCAGATATCAAAGGAGGCAGGATATTTGACAGTTGGTGTAGTTACTTATCCTTTCAGTTTTGAGGGGCGTAAGAGATCCCTGCAGGTAAGTGCCTGTTTCGGTTTTGTCATGCAACAGCATGTTCCTTGCTATTATTAGTTTGAATAATAATAGCTTGTATAGTCACTTTTGAGCATTAGGATCATATCTTGGCTTTATATAGTTTCAGATTGTAATGAAGGAGAGTGCCCTGCTGTTAAATAGTTGTCATTTATTTGTCTATATTTGCAGGCACTAGAAGCTATTGAAAAACTACAAAAAAATGTCGACACTCTTATAGTGATACCAAATGATCGCCTGCTCGATATTGCTGATGAGCAGACACCCCTTCGAGATGCTTTCCTTCTTGCTGATGATGTTCTACGCCAAGGGGTGCAAGGAATTTCGGACATTATTACAGTGAGTAATTTTAATGAAACAATGCACTATTTTTACCTGCTTGGGCTTTTGGATCAACTGCTTTTAGAAGTTCATTTTTGCTGGGACAATTTTATTCAATCTTTATTATCTAATTTCTCAATCGTTGATCATCCAATGGTATACCTGTCTAGGCTGAGCAATTTTACATTTTAAGCAGAATAACTATGAAAGTCAACCTTCAATCTTGAATGCATTATTGGATCTAGTCTCCCATGCAATGTAAATTTGTTACCATTTTTTAGCTCATTTTTAAGAGTTCTTTTCAAACTTCTATTCTCTGTTGAATTATTTTTGGGCAATTGTGATTTGCTTCCTGCATTTCTTTCATATCAAAGCCAATTCCTCCCTGACTTTTGCTGTTTGAAAAAAAATGTGTGCTTATCAAAAAGAAGAAAGAAATGAATAAAAAAAAAGAAACAAAGAGGGAGGAAAATTGCTTGGTTATTGCATGTTGTTTAAGGCAAGAATTCTTATTTGATAATTTCTGGTGGATAATCTGGAAGCTCCTTTTTCATGATTTGTTCCTAATTGATTTATATACTGCAAACCGTAGTCAGCAGTTGAATAAACTTCCGTTTATTTGTTTTGCAGATACCTGGATTGGTTAATGTGGATTTTGCAGATATTAAAGCAGTCATGAAAGATTCTGGAACTGCAATGCTTGGAGTTGGAATGTCCTCCAGCAAAAATCGTGCTGAAGAAGCAGCTGAACAAGCAACATTAGCACCCTTGATTGGATCATCAGTTCAGTCAGCTACTGGAGTCGTTTATAATATTACTGGAGGAAAAGACATAACGTTGCAGGAAGTGAACAGAGTGTCCCAGGTACTTTAATGACTTCCAATTTCCATTTTACTTGTGTGAACTAATTCTAAGCTCTTTGAAATTATTGAAAATTGAGAATAAATGGTTGTAGACAGAAAGTGTTTGGTGACACTGTATACTTGGTTATCTTTCTTTTGGAGATTGGAGCTTGCAAGAACCTCACATTCTTTTTATCCACCCACTTGATATTTCTCAAATATGACCTTCTACTAAGATCTGGTGGGATATGTCAAATCGACTGTAAGATGGGATAGGGTCATTTTTTCTGTCCCTAAACTTTTTAAAAAGGATGTATTATATTCCTAAATTCTTTTTCAGTTTTTGCATCAAGGTGCCTAAAATAGTGAGAAAATACCCCTGTTATAGGACGGATAACTAATCACAGAATGCCATATTATCATCACTATAGGAATCTAATTTGCTCTATTTTGACAAGTTAGAAAGTTGATAAAATGATTTCTTTTAATAAAATACAAGGGCAAAACTGCACCATTTCAGGCATTTAGTAATAAAAACTGAAAAAAATAATGGAGATAATATGTCAATTTTCAAAAGTTTAGGGGCAAAAAATGACTATCCCTTTAGCATTTGCATACTGAAGGTCAGATTTTATACTTGTATTTCTCGAAAAAAAATATCTAATAGGAGCGAAATATAGAATTGGTACATTTATAATCATCCAAGGAAATGTAAAGGCTCGAGTTGTTTAACTGAGTCCTGGATATTCTTTTTCATACTTCTCTGGTATCAAATTATGTAGTTACCGTAACTTTCCAGGTTGTCACTAGTCTAGCTGATCCATCGGCAAATATAATTTTTGGAGCGGTTGTGGATGATCGCTACAATGGGGAGATTCATGTAACTATCATTGCAACTGGGTTCTCACAGTCATTTCAGAAGACACTTTTAACTGATCCCAGATCCTCAAAACTGCTCAACAAAACCGCAGGGAGCCAAGAAAGCAAGGTTGTTCCACTCCCGCTCGAATCCTCAGCATCATCTTCCACTGTACCTTCTAGACCATCTCCTAGAAAGCTCTTCTTTTGATTAATTTGTTGTTTTTTTTCTTCCTTGTTTTGGGTAGAGAGAAATACGAGGGTAGTTGTCTTATCTCCTGCAATTACCTGTGTATCAGCTGTTAAGCTCAAGAATACAAGTCACAGTTTTTGGATCAGCTTATGCATTTCTTTACGCTTTTCATGTGACTAGTCACCGATATGTTATACATGGTTCGGAACCAAGGCTGTGAATACCGTTACAGATGACATCTTGATTATGTTACTGGAATATTGAAACTAATCACCTACAAATTCTCAATAATACACTTTAACCTATTAATTCTATAAAGAAAAGACAAGGAAAGTAATGGATAATTTACAACGTATCATGTGAAAAATTGTAAATATCCTCTGATAGTTACAAGAAAAAAGACAACTCGTGCTTGGGAGTAAAGCAGAACATGCTTTCACCGAAAAGTTCATTAAGAGATGCCAGCAAGTGTCCTGCATCCATTTCCTCCTTCCAAGCTTGAGCAAGCACAGGTGATGTTCTTACTGCTCTTCCAACATCCCTTCCGGACATGTTTTCATTAGGCATCTGTCGAGGCATTGATAATATATTCATGCTAGAAGCCCCAGCAGCTGCAGGGTATCCACCCATTGCCCCCTGCATGTCGACTTGCATGGAGTTCATTGGCATTGCACCCATTCCACCATCTGTTGCTAATTTCTTGAGTGGTGGTTGCTGCATCAAGTTGTCTGCACCCGATTTTCGTTTCTCTTGACCAACCATAAAATGGAAGCAGAAAAAAGATCAGGAATGTACAGCATCGTTAATAAATCCAGAAGAAGTCGAACCATGTCTCCAAATGTCACTTAAAATGAAAGTTGAAAGATGGAAAAACACATTATTTAGTCCCCCAACTTTATCACTTCTGTTCCATTGGAATGTCTACATTTCAGTTGTATCGAACCTCAACTTACTTTTTTTCCTTAAAATTAATGACTTTTCTTTTTCACATAGTGAAACAATATATCAGACAATTATGTTCCATTGAGTTTTCAATCAGTTATAAAAAGTCCTTAAAATAAGAAAAATAATAAGATGATGACTTTGCATAATGCAATTGAACATAGGTTCTCAATGTAACAAAAGTTACTAGTTGTATGGGTCAAATGATGTACTTTGGCAAAGGAGAAATGAAGTACAAATATAGAAGCTTCAAGTGTTATGTCTCCTCAGAAACTTAGCCAAACTATCATATGGAGACATTCTCATGTCATAGTTCAGGCAACCACCTAACATCAACCTGGCACACAATGGCTGGGAACAAGTGTGATTCAGCAAAACTTCTGTGTCAAGTAATACGCAAGAGTACAAACAATCACTGTTTTTCTATTTTTCCAAACAATATCTGAGAGACTGTCACAAGGGAACATCAGAAGTGATGCTGACCCATACACAGGCTAATTGTGAGCAGGAAGCTCGTGACTCCTAACTCCAGTAGTGAGCTTCTCACTCACGCTAATAGTCCCCTAACAAGTTGTTACTGAATAATTAGGTCCAGGGAACCAGTTCAGGAGACATTTACATGAAGCGTTAAAAGTTATTAAAGTAAGCCACAGTAACAGAAGAAAACAACATAGGCAAGCATACAAGCATATATATTTGAACTCTCTGTATGTAGTCCCTAATAAATTCCTCCTCTATTGTGAAGGTCCACTTGCTGGATTTCATCTCAAGCATTTTGAGAAGGTCCAGTGTCCAACAATAAAATGCTGCATAAAACATGCACTTTTCATAGCTAGAAGAGCAACAATGGAAACATCACATAGAAAATTATTCAACATGAATTTTAAAAAACATATATCCTAAAACCAGCCACATAGTACATGTATATCCATATAACATCCAAGTAAGGCAAGAAAAGGAAGTCATACTTGGCATTCTAGTAATAACTCTTCCATTAGTCTTCAAAATGGCACGTGTTGGCGGCATTAGCATACCAGTTAACATTTTGAGCCGCTCATACACACACACACCAGCTGCACGCTGAATTATGTTTGGGTACATTAGACATGGCACAGCTACACCAATAGCAGTTCCAAAATCACAAATGAGTGAAAATTGATCATTGGATTGGAAAAAACAACTCACTGTCAAGGCGCCATAAACTTGCCAAGCTTCATGCCTCCTTATCTCATTCTTTTGCTTCTCAAGTGCCATTTCTGGTTCAAGAAGCAGTGAATATGGTTCAAGATTTGGCAATATTAAAAGACGAACCTGTACAAAGGCAGAAAGCATTATATATTGCTCAAAGGAAGAGAAAGAAAGATTTGTATGAAAGAAGAGACAAATCAAACATAAAAATGCTGACGATATATCTGAGCTGAAAACAAAATTTAATATGTTTGCATGTAATGCAGGAATAAGCAAAATAATTTCATTAAGAAAGATCTCTTCACTTCTTTTTTTTTTTCCAGTTTTAATTCTTTCGTTTCCCCTTCTTTTTTCTTCCTAGAAATTGACATCATGTATAAAGTATGCAATGACTAAACAGTCTATCTTTAAAAAATGAATTTAAAATAGGCCAAACAAAAGCTTCAGTAGCAAAACTGTAATCCCCTTGAGACTATTCTAAAAATTAACTTCAATTTTTAACAGTTCTGGTAGGCAAGTAGCAGAGGAGTACCACATTGGGCCCTAAAGCTGCTAATCCTTGTATAGCACCATAATGTTGAGGTAGCGATTTTACTGGGTCCAAGAATGCATGAAGCAGAGTCCTAGTGATCCGTGGCTGCAGATTTTGATACACATGCCCAAATCTGCAAACACTAGCTGGTAAGTACATAAACTATTCATGGTCAAAAAAGACAGATTAAAGTAAAACAATATCCCATTCTCTCAAAGATAATAAAGGCCAGCATACTAACATTCAGTTTGTTGCCTATAAAAAATTAAAAAAAATATTGTGCCATAAGAAAATCAGTCAGAAAAAAGGAACTATTGGAAACACAAATTATTCTATGTGAAGGAGAAAGTTCAAAAAAAAAAATTTCAAGAAATTGAACTTTACATTATGCAAAACCAGAAACTCAATCTAATTTTACACGTTTCATAATATGATATAAATAGCAGGATACAATAATTCTTTCACTAATGTGTTAAACGTCCTTTCATTGGGGAATTTTTCAATTTAGATGATATTTTTATTCAAGTTTTTAACATAAAGGCTCGACTTTTAACAAAATTTAAACAAAATTCTTGCCTTCTGCATATTGAAGCAACCAGATTTGCTGTGAAGTTTCTAAGCTCCCAATGATTGTCAGAAATTCTATTCCCCAGCCTTTTAGCAACTAGGCAGGTAATAATAGATGGTATCAATTGATGTAGCTGAAGAAAATGAGATAAAAATTGGATTAGATGGAAAGAATAGCAAGCAATTTAACTATCATATACCATTTCAGCCTAAGTGTTAAAGAGCTTAGAGGGGAGACAAGGCATAGAAATAGCCAATCTGAGAAATATCACATCAATGACTTTGATGCTATTTAACATACTTACAAAATTAACACCTATCAGTAAGAAGACAATGAACTTACATACGGTTCTACATGTATATGTGGATTTTGAAGAAGGCTTCCGGCAACACGCATCAGAGCAAACAGGACAGAAAAATTATTCAAATTTCGTGAAACCTAGATCATCATAAAAAGATAAGCTCAAGAAAACCAAAAAAGGAATCTTCACTAAATGAAAATAGAAAAAGTCCACAAGACTACCTCTTCAGCAATCAAGCAAGTGAAGTAAGGAACTAAAGGATGGAGACCAGAATCTGTTGACAAGCTAGCTAAAGCTTGTTTGAAGAGTATAGAATCAGATTTTCTCATGATAAGCTCAGTAATTTTGTCAAAGTACAACTGCAAATAAACAATAAAAGGTTGTGCTATTTAACTACTGTTTGTCAAAGCCTGATAAGAGGTAGAGACACACAACATGCTATATGCATTTACCTGAAGTTCCCTCGACAATAAATGCTTTACTGGTAATTTAACATCAACAGGAACACCGTCTTCCTTAAATTCAGACCTTTTAGCATCAGAGACCACTGCAAGTGCTGCAGCAAAAGCATACTGTCAATAGAAATTTTTCACCCTAAATAGTTTCAAATGCTAATCCGGTTTTCTAGATTAATTGCATATACCTTCAATTGAAGCATTCTCGGGAATTGCAGGTTGAACACCTTCAATGGCGAGCCAGTGAACTGCAATCGAGGTATCAAGAGGAGCTTTAGGTAAAGAAGCTTTAATCACCTATGAACAACACCATATCCAACACAAGTGAAGACAAAGTTAGAAGTTTGAAAAAAAAATATATTTCAACATCATAATCTCGCATTTTCTTACATCTTTAAACTCAACGTCCTTGTCATCAATGTAGTAGAGATCCTTATGCCCCGCAGCTCTCTTGAACCTCAGCGTATCTCCAGAGGCAAAACCATATACTGGCTGCAGCAAGCATTTTAAATTGATTGTGAGTCAAAATTAAAATTGATTTAAAATTTAAAACTTAAAATTCCTCTAATAAAAATTTCTACACAAAAACGAACCTCCACATTTCTTAAGCTAAGAGCACTATCAACATCTTCAGCAGTCAAGGTGGTTCTCCTAGAGTGGCGCATACATTTGATAGCCTCCTTCAAAATCCGAAACATAAATATTTGTCTTTGAGTCAGAAACTGCTTAATTACAGAAGATTAAACAGAAATGACATAAAAAGCACCTGCATGATCTCTCTAACTCGGTACTCGACATCGGGAGCGAGAGCAAGAGCGACATCAGAGGATAAACTGGTGATTCCAATGCTCTGCGCAATTACTTCGATGGCTTCCTTTGGCACTATGCTCATTTTTGTTAGTTATTTTAAAGAATTTTTACTTCAATTCTGATTTCTGTATGATTCTTACCCACAAAAAATATGAAATTTCCAGTGACAATCGCATAAGTCAAACGAAAGAAATCACTCTAATTCAGGCAGTTGTCGTGATAATACAGAAATTTAACTTTTCAACGTACAGAATCAGAATTTTAATTTAGGGCTAACTATAAAATTATGTACCGAAGGTGCCGGGGAGGAGAAAGAAGAAGATGAAGCTGGCCCAACTCCCTTGGGCTATATTGATTTGAGGTTTTCAAGGAATCTGAATTCTGTGCATTCCATCAGTTCAATTTAAAAATTATCAAATCGAATACATTAAAATTTTTATAAATAATAATAAATTAATTGAATTTTATATGAAAAATTAAATTAATAGTATTTTTAATAAATCAAATTAAACAGATCGAACTAAGTAAATTTTTTATATATATATATATATTTTGCATGAAACTGTCAAAACGACGTCATTTTATGATAAAATTATATAATTTTAAACCTACAAAACGACGTCATTTTGATAATTCGATCGGTTCGATTTATCCTATTTTCATTGTCAAAAACTAAAATCAAATCAAAAAATCGAATTTTTTTAAAAAACTGAACCAAACAAACTGAAAATCAAATAAACTAAATTAAATATATCAAAATAACCATCAACTTGATTCGATTCGATTTTGCTCACCCTTATAAATAAGAAATACTCCTTTTTCAAACAATTCTAACTTTTGTAAAAAAAAACAAAACAAAACAAGAACAAAAACAATTCTAACATTCGATTGTATTACTACCCTGATTTTAAAATTTAATTTTGATAGGAAAAAGACAGATAATTCTATTTAGATCCGATTAAAAAAATTAAATGTCGGATAAAAGTTAATTCAAGATTTGAATGGAATCACTTAAATAATTTGAATAGTTAGACCATGGAACACTCTTTATGACTTGCTTATTAAAAAATTATTTTTTTAAATTTTTTAATAATTAAGATCAAATTAATTTAAAAAAAAAATCAATTTATCAATATTGTATTTTTTTCTGTTTATGAAGTAGACCTAGCTATCAACGACTTTGAGATAGATAAGATAAATAAAAAAAAAAAGGTAAGCTTGTATGTTAGATTGGATCAATTCACTTTGAATACCTAAAAATATTGATAAAAAATAAAAAAAATATTATATTGTTTAAAAATAGATTATTAAAATTTAGAATTATTTAATATATTATATGAAAAGTAATTACACATAAAAATAAATATAATATAATAAAAAATTAAAAAAACTAGGTATATATTATAAAAATAGACTAAATAAATCTAAAATACTATAATAAATCATTAAAATTAAATTAAGGAAAAAATAAATAATTGCTTAGATGGGTTAGGCCCAATTCGGATAGTAAATGTCTTGTATAAGCCTGAGAAAATTACGAGTGGATCAGGCAATGGATAGGTATCCAAATTTATGATTAGGTCTAATATAAAATTTTTTTATAACAATAAATTATTGAATCTTCTTTTTTTTTCGTAAAAAACCTACAACTTATCGTTATATATTCTATTCAACGCCATTTTCACTATTTATAACTGACTATTTTATCTTGATTCCAACCGATTTTATGTTGATTTTTCTTTTATTTAACACTTCATTTTTTTCTTTTTTAACTTTATTTTTTTGTTAATATTTTTTGCCAATTTCCATAATAATAATAATAATAATAACATTCTTCTACAAAAATTCGTTTTTATTAAAATAATATTTTTTTAAATTTGTATAAATTATTAATATTTAAAATAATAAAATATATTTATATTTAAAAAATAATATAAAAATAAAAATTTAAGTCGATAATTTAAAAATCAATTAATTAAATTTTATAAAAAATGAATTTGATTTGAGAAATTGAGTTAAACCCAAAGTGATCCATTAAAGGATGACCCAATTCAAAAATAACCTTTTTATATATATATATATATATATATATATAGAGTGTGTGTGTTTGGGGGTTAAAATCAAAATTTATCTGCAAAAACAGAGAAAATTTACTTATGAATTAACTTTTTTTTTTTTTTCAAATTTATCATTCTGCCTAATAAAAAGGTTACAGTTAACCTTTATAACTAAACAATGCTATTATTCTGCCTAAAATTTTCTATTTTGCCTAAAATTTATCATTCTGCCTAAAATTTTCATAGGTAATCTTTTAATTATTAATCTTGCATTTACTATATCACTTAACTTTATTTTATATTTAAAAACTCTATGAACTTAAAACTTTTTTTTCTTAAAAGTACTTATGACCTGTTATAATAAGTTAACTTTTTAATTTTAATCCTTAAATTTATTTTTTATTTTCAATCTTACCATAAAATTTATATTTCACTTCTAAAATTAATCGAGATTGACCCAAACAATCCGAAAATTTTTGCAGCCTCACTCGAACAACTCGAAAATCAAAAATTTAAAAATTCACTTTATTTTATATATATAAATCACCACATATTACATTAATTCATTAAAATTGAACATAAAATCAATATTTTAGCAAAAGTTTACATATAAATTCATTAAATTCAACATATAGATCTCAAAATTAATATAAATATAAATTTTTCATAAATTTAAGTAAAACTAAAATAATAAAATAGTAGTTTGGTTTTTTTCAACAAATATGAGCTGAAAACCATAATTTTTCAAAATATTTGAGCTCAACTTGACTCAAAATAAGCCAAAAAATTCAAAAAAGTCAATTCAGGTTGGTGGGGTTAAATTTTTTTTTTTTTGTATTTTTTAAGTTATTCAGATTAGGTTAATTGAAAATTTTTAACATGAATTGATTTTGAATTTAATGAGTTTATATATAAACTTTTTGCTAAAATAGTGATTTTATGCTCGATTTTGATGAATTGATATAATATATGATAGTTTATAAGATACAAAATAAAGTGAATTTTTTAATTTGTGATTTTCAAGTTGTTTGAGTTAGGCTCCAAAAAATTTCGGATTGTTCAGATCAACTTCGATGAATTTTAAAAATGAAATAAAAAGTTTACGGTAAAATTAAAAAGGAAAAAATAAATTTAAAAATTAAAATTAAAAAGTTAAACTGCTATAGTAGATCATAAAAATTTTTTAAAAAAATTTTAAATTTATAAAGTTTTTAGATACAAAATAAAATTAAAAGATATAGTAGGTAAAAGATTAATAGCTAAGTAACTATCTATACAAATTACTTATAAAAATATAAAAATTGAATTAGAATATGTCATGTCGTGTTTTGTATGGCATTAAAAAATATAAAAATAATTAATAAAAAGAAAAAAGACAAATTAAAAAAATTGAATATTCTTTAATTCATTTTAAATAATTATTGATTTTTTACTATTTAATGTGTAATTTTTGTTTAATTTCACGGCAAAATTATTATTATTGTTATTATTATAGAATGTTAACGGAAAATAGATCTATCAAATGGGTTAAGTCAAGCGGATTTGGACCATTTTTAGGTCACTCCAAATTCTAATCGGGTTCTCGGATTAAATTTATTTTTTATAAAATTAGATTTCTTGATTTTTAATTATCAAATTAAATTTTAATTTCATATTAATTTTTTTAAATATTAATATATTTCAACCACTTTTAAATATTAGTAACTTATAAAAATTTTAAAAAATAATTTATTCTCTAAAAAATATTATTTTTCTTAAAAACAATGGACAAGTATTATTATTATTATTATTGGCAAAGAAATAACAAAAAAATAAATATGAGAAAAAAGGAAAAATGAAATACCAATAAAAGAGAAACCCGTATGAGATTAACAAAAATTAAAAAAAAATAGTCAGCAATAAGTAACGAAAAATAGTATTGATTGGGTACCATCATCTCTACTCGACTTATTCATAATTTTTTTAGATTTGAACAACACATTTACTATTCGAATCTATCTTAAACTGTCTAAGTTATTATTTATTTTTATTTTACTTAACTTTTTTTTATTGATTTATACATACTATTTTTATAGTCTATTAATTAATTTTATATTTTATATTTTATATTATATTTACTTTTATACGTAATTATTTTTCATATGACATATAATTTATCTAATATAATAATATTTTATTTTTTTTATTAATTTTTCAGTATTTAATAGGCTAGCTTAGTTTGGTCTATGTGTCAATTTTTTTTTATTTTATATGTTCGAATTCTCTCAATACTTAATTCTATTTTATATATAGAAAAAATAAAGTTGATAGATTTACTTATTTTTCAAAAAAAATAATTTAATTCTAATAACTGAAATAATTAAAAATATTTTTAAAAAAATTCTGGTCATTCCGGAGTGTCACTTAACTTGATCCATTTCGATTTTGGGTCGCATCTAAGTTGGATCATACGCCTTTTTTCCTGGATCGAATTTAAATTCAGGCCAATTTTTTCAAGTGAGTTCGGATTAGATTTTGAGTCAAAATAAAAAATTAACATATCTACCGAAAAAATATATACATTTTTGTCGTTATTATTATTACTACTTTAAAATAAAGATATTAGATTTTAATTTGATAGCGCATTGTTTCATTAATGTCGTTGTTGTTATTTTTATTATTTTGATAAGTGTTTTAAAAATTATATTAGACCGGTTGAGCAGATTGATTAAATTGAAAATCATTTCGATCTGATTTGATATTTAAAATCAAAAAATATAAAAATTGATAGAACCGGTTAAACTTGATAAAAAAAAACTAGATGAAATGAATTGAAAAAACCTAATTTTTATTCAAAAAATTGATTTGATCAATATATTGAGAATTGGACCGATCTAAATTTAAAATAAAATTAGTTAAAATAACAATAATAAATGGAATTGGTCCAAGGAGTTTGATGACTAGGATTAGAGATTTTTTTTTCATTTTCTTCATTTTTATTTTTTAATATATATATATATATATATATATATATATATA
>CANXYI010078256.1:0-11006 GCA_948208565.1 Hura crepitans
GTTACATGGAGTGCCTAAGTCTATAGTGTTAGATAGAAACCTGAGGTTTACCTCTAGGTTTTGGAGAAAGCTATATGAAGAGTTAAGCATAAAGATAAGTTTTAGTACAGTGTTTTATCTATAGATAGATGGAGAATCTGATAGGATTATTCAAGCTCTTGAAGATATGTTATGTGGATGTGTTCTTAAGTTTAAAGGTAATTAGGATATATACTTACCTCTGATGGAGCTTTCTTACAACAACAGCTATCAAGCAAGCATCAAAATGGCCTTATATGAAGCTCTATAAGGTAGAAGATGTCATACACCTCTGTGTTGGATAGAACTGAGTGAAGATGAAGTTTTAGGTCCATATTTAATTTATGATGCTGAGGATAGGATCAAAGTTATAAAAGGCAATCTAAAGATTGCCTCTAACTGATAAAAGTCTTATACATATTTGAAAAGGAAGGACATTGAGTATAAAGTAGAAGATAAGCTATTTTTAAAAGTATCTCCATGGAAGAAAGTTCTTCATTTTGGTAGGAAAGGTAAACTTAGTCCTAGGTTTATCAGGACATATGATATCATTAAACATGTTGGTCTAATAGCCTATAGATTAGCCTTACCTCCTATTTTGGAAAAGATACACAATATTTTCCATGTGTCTATGCTCAGAATATATCGATCAGATCCATCGCATGTTATATCAATTAAAGATGTCAAGATTTAGCTAGACTTATCTTGTGAAGAGGAACCTATTCAGATTATGGCTAAAGAAGTAAAAGAGTTGAGGAATAAGCAGATTCCTTTAGTTAAATTTTTATTGAGAAACCACAGGACAAAAGAGGTGACTTAGGAACAAAAAGAAGCAATGCAATAGCAGTGTCCATAGTTGTTTGGTTTAGGTAATTTCATAGACAAAATTACATAAGAAGGGAAGAATTATAACATCCCGATTTTTAGCCTGGAAGTTATTTTTTGGTTTTAGGGACCAAATGGTAATTTTACAAGTTTCTTGAAAAAAGCTCTATGTGACATGTGTTTTTCATAAGGATTATTGTGATATTCTTATTTTGATGAATTTGAGCCGTCAGATGAAAAGTCAAGATTTAATCTTGACCTTCGCTTAAGGGTATAAATAGTATAGTGGAAAGAGAGAAAGGAAGAAAAGAAACAATATTCTTCATCTTCTTTTCCCTTTGTTCGCTCTTAATATATTCTCTCAATTCCTTTGGCAAGCAAAAATTCATAAAGGTAAAATCATTTATCCTTTTTAATCTTTTAATCATCCTTTAGTTAAAATTGTGATTTTTAGGTTGTTTTCTTCTACTATCCATGCGAAGGGGAAGAATGAGGTGAATCCTCTAAGGTGAAAATGAGAGGAAAACATGTTTTAGAGGCTTGAATCAATTTTTGATGTATCCTTACATGTTTTTCTAGGGTATGTGCATAAACAATTTCATGATTATTTGCTTAAATTTGACAGAAATTTGTATTACGGTTCATAGTTTCTATTTTCTATATTTTTTATCAATTGATGATGAATTATGGGTTGTTTTGAGTGTATTTGATGAGAATTATGCTCTATAATTCATTGTAATGTGTATGATTGAATTGATATTGAAGATTACATGGCTTGGGATTGAAATTGGATGAATTTTCTACAAAAATGCAAGAAATCGCATTGTTCACCACTAAAAAAGATGCCTTATAGCTGTGACCTTTTACAGGTCATGCTCATAATCCCTCTAGGCCAAAATATAGGCTTATGGAGTTTTAAGGGGGTTACGACTGTGATCCATAAAGGGGTCACGCTCGTGACCAATCTTGACCACTATTAACAACATAGTATTTTCTTCATAACTTTTTCAATTCTTAATGAAATTTTGAACCATTATCAACACTATTCTTGTCATGATTTTAAGCATCTTTTGACCATCATTTGGGCATATTTTCAAGAGTTTTTTAAGGGGTTTTGTGACTTGGAATATGAGTCTATATTCTTTGAAATTTGAGGTCTAAAGCACTATGATGTTAATAAAATTCAAGTTGAACCTCATGTACCATATGCATATGCATGAACCTTGATTATAAGTCCAATGTTTTGAGTATTTTATAATGTCCTCATGTAACTATAAAGGGCATGTAATCTTGTTAGATGAGCAAGTGAACTCAGTATATGTGAACAAAGATAAATATGTGTACAAAGATAGCATGTGTGAGCTTTTCTAAAGGTTTGTTACATGCTTTGAAAGGGCATTTATAAGGAACCTTTAACAAACATTTTACAATGAATATTAACATAATTTTCACATAATATGCACATATTTTTTATATCATTTTAGGGGTGATTTCAAGGATGATCTTATGAATTGCTTATAGATACATATATACATGATGCCATTAATTATTCTTATGAGATACCAGGTCAACAAGCATGATTGTGTTACCTATGAATCATGTTGTAATTTTTATGAACCTTGTGTAAATGAATGACCTTGTATATAGGTTGAAACATGGTTTTACATGTGATATCTCTCATGGCTATATGATATGATAAGTGAATAGCCTGGAAATGGACTTTATAAACATGAGTTATAAGATAACCAAAGTATGAACATAAGTTTCATGTGGTCTTAATGTTTCCAAGCCTTTTTTTTATAAATGAGCATACATGAAATCTATATGATTAAATCTAATACAAGTGATATATGAGATGGCCTAATTGTGGCATGATGAATAGACAATAAGTGAACTTAATAATATATAACTTAAATGCCATGTATTGCTGGACTTATATTAGTGTTCAGATAGTTAGCATGCCAATAGGTATTAGCAGTATTGCATATTTTTGTCTGTTGCCTCAATGGCAAACTTTTCTAGTAGGTGCAGCTGCGTAAGGTCAGAGATCACTACACAAACTTTGTAACTATATATATGTGGGTACAACCACCAAGTCAAAATAGAGGATAGTGTACAATTTTATATATGTTTATGTGGTTACAGCCACTAGGCCTATGTGAAGGACATTGTACAGTTCTATTGTGGGTATGGCCACATAAGCTAGAGGCACCCTTACTGCCTATTATCAAGTCTAGTGAGTCTATTGCACATTAGGCTAATAATCTAGTAAATAAATAATGATAATGTGAATATGACCTAAGTGATTCACAATCAAGACAATTAAGACATAGTCATGTAAAGTGATAGATTATATACAAAATTTCTCATGAATAAGTGATATGCATGATATTGTTATATATGGTTTGACTTTTAACATGTAACAGTACATAATATGTCCAGCCATAAGGTAAGTGAGGTAAGTGTATGCATATTATGAGTATGATTTATATGAGATGTGGATGTTATAATACATGAATGAAGAGATTATATGATTTCATATGATACTATGTGCTTTTGTGTGTTTATTAGTAACCATGTTGGTTTATGTACCACTAAGAAAATTTTGCTTAGCGTGTTGGTTTTTTCATGTGTAGGTTGATTTTGGAGCGTAATAGAAAAAGCATTACAAGTGGGGATCAGTAAGAACTAGCATTTTATGCATTTCATTTTTTAACTTCCATTTTAAAACTTGGATGCTTATTCATCTTCTTTTCAATACATTCAATTGAAAAGTTCTAATAAAGGTTTTCTTTGGCCTAAATTATGTGAGGCCTTTCGGATATTTTATAATGAATAGTTTTCTTTTAATTGATAATTTATTTAGGTTCTTATGAATGCTGTGCTAAGATGTGAATGTGACCTATTTTAAGCTTTATATTAAAGTTTCAAAAGTTATGTGATAAGTTCAAATGCTATAGCATGGAATGTGGCACCCCTCCATTCGATGGCTCCGATCGTTAGGTGGAGGGGTGTCATAGATATTTTATAAACATGCTAAATAATGCTAGAGTATCTTAGTGTTTAATGATTTATATTGGCCAAAATCATGAAATACGTATGTGTTATAAGTATGGAAATCTATAAGATAAAGGAAATGTTAGACTTAGGTTGAGCATGATATATTAAATTATTTTTGTTAGATAGAAGATGATTTTTAAAGAATAAGTGTAAGGTACAAGATTAGGTGTGGCTGAAATTATCATAGTACAAAGATAATGTAAATTTTAGCTTAATTCATGTTAATGAAATTATTTTATCAAGTTTAAGATGCTTATGTGCATTAATGTATGCTTGCATTGCCATTAAATAAAGAAAATGGAAGAAGTGATAAATTACAACTTTAATAATTCATGTGAGTATAATGTAAGTATATATGTATGTAAGGTTATCATGGCCAAATAAAGTATATAACATGAATAGATGAGTTTTTGAAAGGAAGTATTGATACATTAGTATGTAAATAAGTGTTGTAATAGTAAGAATGAGGTATGCATCACATAAGAAACGATATGTTAATGACAAAAAAGAACGGTGATTGATTAAAGAGGCAATTCATATAAAAATGACTTAGTAGCATATTTTGTGTATATTATTAAATAAAGAAGTGAATTTATGCGTGATAAAATGATTTAGGCCAAAACATGCATATAGCTTGAAAATAATGTATATAAGTGGTTTGAATTCGAGTTAAGTGTAATGAATGAGTTGTATGTAATTAAGTGTTGATGAAAATATAATAGGAGAAAGATGGGAGTATGTATATACAAATGTGATGAAGCTTATATTTATGATATGATGCTACTAAATGGAGAAGGTAACTACAATGGCATGGTTATGTTTACTTTATGGCAAAACGACCTAAAAGAGTATTTTTAAAGAAGCTAGGGCATCCATAAGATAAAGAATATAAAGTTGATATGGAAATGTAAATTAAGGTTTGAATTACATGTATTTATGATGATAACTACTGATGAAGCACATGAGGTAGGAAATGTAACATTGATGTATGCCTTAATGTCATTTGTTGGCCAAATATTTTGTTAAATATACATAAATTATGTTAAGTATGTGAAATTTAATTAAAGAATGGTGATAGCCTATATGATATAGACAACCTAGTCTGGATAGGTTAGCCGATAAACTAGGAAGTATAGCAACTACTAGGGTACCTCGGTACCTATTATGAGACTTTTTTGTCCAAATTTATGATCTTGGGTTAGATGAGACCTTCTTAGTTTAGATAAGATCTTCAGGTCTAGATTTATGACCTATAGGTTGTATAAGAGCTTCATTGTCCGGATGAGATCACTATGGTCTAGATGAGGCCTCTATGGCCGAATATCCTATTTTTCTAGTATTAGGATATTGTTTATTAAGCATGGGAAAAACTTAAATGGATAATTTAATAGAAGATGATTGAGAAATTATAATTAATCATAAGAAAATAATGTTCATTTTAGATGTGATGTTACAACATGAATTGCTTGTACAGATAATGGTTGATTATATGCTAAATCTTTTATGCTAGTATGACATGAATGTGTTATATAAATGGTTAAATTATTTTACTTGTGAACATAATTGGCTCGACATACCTATATTGGTTATAAGTTTTAATAAAACAATATGGTTTTACTATGATTATAAAATTGCTAAGTATAATGTTTACACATGTTGCGACCTATAAATGGACATGCAAAGAAAAAGATAAGGGGTAGTTGTCATTAAATATGTGAACATAAATTAAATAGTGTATGCCATAAATAAATTTTAATAATGTGCTTTAATGGTGAGATATGTATGAGCAATAGTTGGAAAAATATTAAAGAAATGATATTTTATATTTGAGTTACAAGATTGCATGGTTATAATATATAATATTAACTAATTGGTAGGGCATGAAATTGAAAAAAGATATAATAAGGAGTAATAAGTACATTTAAAGGCTATAAGTATGTTAAATGACATTATATATATGATTAACTTTTTAAAGTAACTAATTGCATATAATTGTTAATTGAAACTTTCTAATATGCTTAGAATGTACCATGAATGTGTATTGGTCTTATTATGAAAGCATGTCTTTGTTTGCTAATATCTAATATAACTAATTATTGAATAGTAAATGGATTATTTTTATATGTGATGAATATATTTGTAATGCTTGTGATTTAAGGCTCTATGAATAGTGCCATAAGGTCCGAGAAGTGTGCCTGGGTTGCCGAGTCACTTGCACATGGATTGAGGTAGTAGCATTGGGCATGAAACATTGAGGGGCTTTAAGTTGATGAAAAAGTTGAAATTTAAAAATTTAGCAAAACGAATAATTCATTTTAAGTAGTAGGGAACACATCGATGCAATAAAATTTTTTTTGGCCAAGATTAACTTGGGATGTACCTGGACGGACCCAAAAATAGCAGACCTTGAAGCTCAAAAATTCCACTAGATCTAGTGGTGAAAGAATTTTTCAATTTTGATGTTGTTCGCAAATTCTAAAAATTTTCAAAGTTAGTATGTAACTAGAGGTAGTCTAAAAGCTATCTTATCAATGGAGTTTAGTCACAAAAATTTATGAGTAGATAGAGGGGATTAAAATATGAATTTTTAAAATAAACGGCATAATTTTTTGAGGTCTAAGTGAATTACTGTGAATTTTTGAAGTTTGCAAAAAATTCGGGATGGTTCGAGATTTTTGAGACCACACTTGACATGTCAAAGTGGGCCCCACCTAGCAATAAGTGGCCAAGGAGGCTTGCCAAGTGGTAAACCTCCCTTGAGAAGTGGATTTCCACTTGGATGAAGAATTTTCTTCTTTCTCTTTATCTTTGCTGTTGCCGACACCAAACAGAGCGAAGAATAGCCATAACTTTTTCATCCGACCACCAAATTGATTGATTCTAGTTACTAAATTTTCTCCTATGTGTTAGGCACCACAAGGAATAAGAATCAAATAGAAAGGATTTTTTGTTTGGGAGATAAAAATCATACAAGCTGATTGGTTCAGAGCAATCAAGAATAGTGACCTTAAAGTGAGTTTTTGATGATTCTTCTCCTTTCCTTGGGTTTTTTTATTAGCCATTTAATGCTGGAACATACTTGAGACTTGTGTGATCATGTGTGTGAGGTGTTGGTGGCCATTGGAGGGTGCTTGAAGCCTACAAAGGAAGGTGAAACTAACAATAGAAGTTGGCTAGATTGGTGTGTTTGAAGGTTTTAAGGGTTTCCTTCATAAGTAAGTGAACTTCAAGCCTATTCTTCATGTTTTAAGGTGCTTAGGATGATGAATCTTGGTTGGGAATGGCTAGAATGTTGAGTTTAGGATTTATTTCCTCTTAGGTAGCGTTGAGAAAGTGAGGATTTAGTGGTTTTAGGAGTTATGTTTCAAAGAACTTGTAAAGTTAGCTCCATATGCTTATTGATTTTTATGTGTGTGGTTGTTTGGATGAGAAGTTTGCTACCTAGAATGTAAATTTAGAATTTCTTAGTAAGCTAGGATCGAAACTATGGCAATTGTGAGTGGAAATCACCATGAATTGTGACTTTCTTGCTTGTACTCGAGAGATACCATAAGGAGTTCTAAGAGTGATGTTTTGTAACTTAGCAATATTAGCTTGAAATTAGGTGTTTATGATTATAATTGTATTCATGGTATGTATGTATGGGTGAATGTTGATCTCATGTGAAAAAGATTGGAATTTTGGGTCCTTTTCTCTTAGTACCTAAAAGCTTAATAATGGCAGGATGGTATGAAACTTAAACTTGTTGAAATGTTAGGCAAAAAAATTATAATGGCTATGTAATTGGCATAAAGTGACTATGAATTCAAACAAAGTATATGACATGTTGATATGATAAAATACACCTTGAAAATACATATTTGAAATGGCTAAAAAGGTTGAACTAAAGCATGTAGCTATGGCTTAAAATAAGTACCTAAAAAGTGGCTTGGAATGTGTTATGTAAATAAATTTTTACTTGTTCCTTTTTAGGCTAGATTTGAGACCTTTGTATAAATAGCTTTTATGCCCATGGTTTGGCCTTGGAATTTGCCTAGATAAGTTTGGCTTAGGGCCTATGAATGTGTTTAACAAGATTTTGAAAACTATGTTTAAATTAAACTTAAAACAGTCCTAGAATTTGACTTAAAAATTGGTCGAAATAACTTGTAACTGTCCAGTTGACCAGTAACTAAACCAAAAATGTCACTTGATAGAAAGTGTTAACTTTTTGAGTATGAATGCCATGATAAATCATAACATATCAAATCTTGAATTTTGGTAATAGCAGAGTTAAATATTATTTTGGAATTTTACACTGGAGAGCCAAAATATGGCTATCTTAGTTCGGATGAAAAATAAAATAAGTGATAAAACTTTTAATTGTCTATTTTTGGAAGATAAATATTATAAGAATATTTTTGGTTAATAAAAGAACTTCCATTAGTTAGATACCAACTAGATGGGTTGACTGATTAACTTAGGGTTTTGTAGCTATTAGTTGTTTGATATTCAGGCAGTGATTTATTAATGGTTGGAGAGGTCTACAGACTGATTCCATTATGTCACCTAGATGTTGATGATATTTATTGCTGGCTGGAGAGGTCTACAGATTGATTTCCATTATGTCACCTAGTCGTTGATGATAATTACATGTGGCTAGCGAGGCCTACGGACTAATCTCTATTTTGTCACACATATACTATTCACTTGTGTCTGGAGAGGCTATGGCTAATCTCTATTATGGCACATATACCAGTACAGTGGCGTAGGTCTAAAATGGGGACCACTGTACAAGTTTATTTTCCCTCTAGATCTAGTGTTTTTAAGTGTCATCTTTTAGTTAGGCCAATTAATTAAACTAAGTAAAGAAGCAGAATAATTATGAAAGATAAAATTTAAACATAATTGTATATTTTTTCTTAGAATTGGTAAAATATAGACACAAAAGGGCATTTTAGTCATTTTGCACATAAGTTATAAACAAATTAATTCCTATAAAATATGCATGTTATAAGTATTTACAATCACTCTAAATAATCTATGAGTCAAAAATGATTTTTATGACATATAGACACTTTAGGGGTACTTTAGTAATTTGGCACCTTGTTGTATAATTGAATTAAATAATGAAGTAAAAATTAGTCATTAACTGATCAAGTATGGAAATGATATTATGCCATGATTTAAATGCTTTAAGTTTACCATTGAGTATCTCTTGTACTCAGTGTACCTATTTTTGTGCGCAGGCACATAAGAGCATAACCTAGCCTCGTGAAGCATGTCAATAAGAGTTCTGAGGATAATTAAGAAGGATTATAAAGTAATTGCTATATAGTTTTGATATCCACGTACCTAGGTGGGAATTGGGTAGAAACATGTATCTAAGCTTTATATATGTGATATACAAAAGTAAGCATAATCTAGTGTTGTAAATAAGACAACCTTCTATGTTTTTTTATGAATGTATGTTCAACAATGATGTCTAGTGTTGATATAACCCTGAGACTCTATATATGCATGCTTTTATCTATAGCTTAAAGCCTAAGTTTGATGTGTGATTAAGTTGACGTTAGGCTAAGAATGGGGGATTAAATGGGTCCAGGTATTCAGAAATGTTTATAGAAGTGTTTTAAATAGGCTTCAAAATTTTTGGATTGAACCCGGACAACTGTTATGCAGCTAAAATTTTTAAAGCCCTTATAAATGACCCATAATTATATGGAATTAGCATCTATAGTATGAGCTGAATGAGATAACTAGGCAACGAGTTATGACAATAGAGCCAAAGTGAGTAAATAGATGTAGAAAATAAAAGTATTGATAGGATAGGTGACCTAGGAGTGCATGCATTACCTATTGGGGTTCTTAGGGAATCCATTAGGGGTGTCACATTTGGTAGTATTAGGGCATAGGTTTAATGTTCCTTGGTAGAGTGCATGGATATCAAATGTTTAAGTTTTTAATTCCTTTGAGCTATTACATTGTTTGAGGCTGATAAGTTACTCTTTTGTACTAAGCATATGGCTGATCAGGCATCTAAAAAAGAGCCTAAGGAGGTGGCTAGTTTTGTACCAATTATAATTTAGGGGGCAGGCAATGCATCTGTACCTAAACCCAATGATGTTATACAATAGCCTCGACCACCAGGACCTGATCAATAGTAGGCTAAAGTATCACCTGCCTTGTTATAACAGATAGTAAATTTGCTCCATAAACTTCCACTATTATTGCTCCACCTCCACCTCCTCAGGTACCAGTACCACCTCTTCCACTAGTTTTTTCATAGAAGAGTCCGTTAGAGAGGTTGAGGAAGATAAAGGCTATTGATTTTCTTAGGAGGAGAGAGGATGATGTTACTAGACCTGAATATTAGCTAGACAGAACCCTCAGAGTTCTAGAGCAGTTAAATTTTACTGAGGTTGAGAATCTGCAGTGTGCTACTTATCTTCTATAGGAAGAAGTTAACAATTGGTAGAATACTACCAAGAGAAGAAAGACACCAGTAGTTTTAACTTGGGAATTTTTCCTAAAGGAGTTAAAGAAGAGATATATACCTGACTCCTACAAGGATAAAAAGAGACAAGAATTCTTAGATTTAAAGAAAGGAAGGAGGATAGTGTTAGAATATGAAAAGGATTTTACTCGACTCCCGAAGTATGCAAAGGAATTTATTCCTAATGAAGAGGAGAAATGCAAGAGATTTTTGGTAGGGTTGAATGTGGAGCTGAGGATGCAGATATCCCATAATAGAGAGAGATATTTTGTTGTATTAGTATCAGTAGCATATGACATGGAGGAGATGGCATAGGAAAAGAGAGACATTTTCCAGAAGAAAAGGCAATTTACTCTAGGGTAGTCTAGTGTAGTATCAGGAGATGAGAAGAAAAGGAGAGAGGTCCAGTCATAGACACAATCTTAGACTAGGTCTCAGTATTAGATAGGGTACTAGGGGTCTAAACAGGCACAAACCCGAAGGTTAAAACAAGCTTCAACTATTAGACCTCAATTGCCTCCTCGAGCTGGTAGTACTTTGAGTATAGGGGGCAATAGAAATGGACCTCCCCATATGTGTCACTTGTTAGAGAAGGCACTGGGGATAGTGTAGAGTATATTAACATAGG
>CANXYI010078305.1:0-11781 GCA_948208565.1 Hura crepitans
TGAGAACTCCTTTTGCACAGTAGGTGTAACTTCTATTGGCTTTATTTGAGAGCTACCTCTACTCAATAGGTGTAACTTCTATTGGCTTTATTCAAGAACTACCTCTACATAGTAGGTGTGACATTTGTCAGCTTTATCCAAGAGCTACCTTCACTCGATATGTGCAACTTCTATTGACTTTGATAATCGAAGCCACTCTCTGGGTTATTGTTTAAATCCACTCTCTAAGCTATTATCTATGCTTTGAAGTAGTTACTATAGCTAGTAAACTTGGTACTGAAGGGAGAGGTAATGCACTGTACAATAAAAAACTAGTAAGCTTGCCCTCTACATTGACTCTCACTAAAGAGTGGAATTATTATTGTACTCTACAGAAGTAATGATTTATTACTTGTGCTTTATCTAAGGTAAAAGGATGAATGCATACTAGCAGTGTTTCTTATTCTGCCCCCAAGATCCTGGTTGTAGCTATTCTTACTAATGTGTAAGACTTCTTACTACTTTATGGAAAAATGAAAATTCATTATTAGTCTCTTACATTATACTAAAAGGGTGAATGTTTCACCCATTAATGTGCATGTAATTCCTATAGTCTCTTTAACATATCGGTTATGCCCTATGATCTGGTGATTGAACCTAGTATCTTAGAGAATTTTGACATTAAGTTGCTCTTCTTAATAAGAGTGAGATCTGCATATACGTAAATGCTTTTTGCACATGCTCAAGTGTAAACATCCCCTATTACAAGTTAATAGATTAGACATATTTAAACATGAACAATATATGCATACATGTGATACATGATGTAAATGCTTATAATTGGCTATCAAGTGAGTAGGTACACTTTAGCAGATAATGATTTAAAGAATGATAAAAAGATTAGGATGAGAAAAGTCAAAGAGATTTAGATGCTTTGCTCCCTTTACCCACTCAGGTTAGCTCAATTATGCTTGGAATAGGGTTTGTATCCTCTTTGTTTGCATATGAACAATGGCTTTAGTCTAAAAGTATGTCAGGTTTATGGCTTATTGGGGATCAAAGTAATTATTTCTTTAACCACAAGCCAAAACTACATTTCCCTATAGATTGTTACCCTATTATCTTTTTTTTTTCTTCTCCCTCATTTATTAACTAATATACCTCTCGAAGAAGGTTACCACATTAGTAGAATATACCCTAATTTTTTCTCAACATACCCCCCAGAGGAGGTTTTCACACTAGTTGGCATTTTCATTTTCTTTGACTAATGTGCCTCTCGAATAAGGTTTTCACATTAGCAAACTATGCCCTAATTTTTGCCTAACGTGCCCCCAAAGGAGGTTTTTCTCACTAACTGGTATTTTTAATATTTTTTACTTGAGAATGAACATTACAGTTGCAAGAAACCCATATTGTGATGTATTTAAAAAAACTAAACATAGTTCTGTGGTTTTTTGGTTACTTTATGTGATATGAAAAATAACGAGATGACACAAAGGATTTGTACAAATGAATATAATCATGCCATTATTAAATGCAATTTAAACTTTCTTGAATCCTTTAGCATTACCATAGTAAAAATAGTTAACTTAAATCATTGTAATACCACTATTATCAATTAGCCCTCATGGGTTTTCTTAACTAAACATTTTCTCTTAATCCCTTAATTTTTACCTACACTGCCTTGTACAGGGTTTTTGCCCTAGCGGGGTGCTCGAATTTTTACCTAGGTCACCCATTTTTGAGTTTTCAATCTAGTGAGCATTTTCTCTTTCTTTTTTTAATAAAAGAACTTTTTTAACTGATCAATGTTGATAGGCTCTTTGAATTCATTCCCCTCTAAGCTAGCAATCTTTGTAACCCCTTTTGATAACAACTTCTTAAACATGTAAAGGCCTTCCTAATTGGGTTTGAATTTCCCTTATAGATTAGCTACACCAACCTTAAACTATGTCAATAGTAGGTCTCCTTTTTTTTAACATATGAGGCTTGACTTCCTTATTGAAGGCTCTCATGATATGCTTCAAATAAATCTAGTTATAGTACAAAGCTTGTATCTTTTTCTCATTTCAGAGGGCTAGCTATTTTTGTTTATTTTCTACCCACTCTATTTCAAGTATTTCAACTTCTAATATAACTCTCAATGACTGAATTTCTATTTTGATATGTAGTATAGCTTTTGATCCATATACCAATAAGAATGGTGTGGCTTCTATAGAAGTCCTTAATGAAGTCTTATATTTATACACTGCAAAAGGTAGTTTATTAGCCTAATCCTT
Source organism: Hura crepitans (assembly GCA_948208565.1). Taxonomy (NCBI): domain Eukaryota; kingdom Viridiplantae; phylum Streptophyta; class Magnoliopsida; order Malpighiales; family Euphorbiaceae; genus Hura; species Hura crepitans. The sequence continues at coordinate 2,259 of CANXYI010078305.1, forward strand.
GTAGGTGTCTATCATTTTTTATAAAATCCTCTTTAGGTTTTTGTTTATAGCTTCCACTGCACCATTTGCTTGTGGTCTATAAGGAGAGGATTTGTGATGATGAATCTTTTATTTTGCCCACAAATCACTAGTTGCTCCTTGAAATTGAACTCTATTATTAGAACTATATAGGGTGGAACCCTATACCTATAGATCAAGTGCTTCTTTATGAACTATGCTATTTGCTTTGCCCCTACTTGACTATAAGAAATAGCTTTTACCAATTTGGAGAAATAATCAATTAATACTATGAAGTATCTATGACATTTATCTCCCCAATTATCTCCCCAATTATATCTATTCCCCAAGCTATAAACAATCATGGAGCTATCAAACTATGTATTTCTACTAGTGAAAGGTGACTTATGTCTATATACATCTAACATTTTTGACACTTTTTAATGAAATTTTGCACAGTTGTTCTCCATAATTAACCAATAAGTCTTTTACCTCATTAATTTCTTGGCTAGACTAAGTCTAGTTATGTGTGTCCCATAACATCTCGCATGTATTTCTTTTAGGATTTTGTGTACCTTTATTTTGCTCACATGTTAGAGTTGTAATCCTTTCGGCATTCTCTTGTACAAATAACCTTTATAATAGACAAATTGCCTTGCTAATTTTCTCAGCACTGCCTTGTCTTTGTTAAAAGCATTTTCTTCATAGACCTAATTTTCTAGATATTATTGAATGGCAAAATATTAGGGTTTCCAATTTGTCACCATAAACTGCTTTTTTTTTAAGTAGGCCTTGTTAGAATTATGTAGCACAATTGGTCTCATCTTTGCACTTGTTGGATTGTCTTGTACTAACACCAAAATGGCCAATGCATCTGACATCTAATTATCATCCTTGGTAAATAGTGAAAGGCATAGACTTCAAACTTGGAGCTTATCTGTTTAAGGTAATCCATATAAGGAACTAGTTTGTCTTCTCTCACCACCCATTTTCCTGAGGCTTGACATATTACTAACATGAAGTCTCTATACACTTCTAAAGATTTTGCCCCTAAAACTAGTACGACTTCTAATCCAAAGATACAAGCCTCATATTCTACCATATTGTTAGTTGCTCAAAAGTTTAACTTCTTTGAGAGTGAGATTATCTCTTCTTTTAGGTCACTACAATAACTCTTGCTCTAGCACCTTTTTGGATTACTTCTCTACTAAAGTATACTATCTACCCCTTTTTCATAATGGCATTCAGTGTCCTATCTAAAAACTAGAATTCATATTGATCACCCTCAATTGGCTATTGTGTAAAGAATTCAAACACCACTCTCCCTTTAATGGTCTTTCAGGTTATATATTCAATGTCAAATTCTTGTATTAGTACTATCTATTTACTTAGCATTCCAATCAAGGATGAGCAAAATGAAGATGCTTGAGCAAATGATGCCTAGTGACAACTTACACCTTGTAAGACTGGAAGTAATGCCTTAACTTCTTTAAAGCCTAAATCACTAAAAGGTGGATCTTTTCTACTTTAATATACTTTTATTCATAAGGCAAAAATTTATTGCTAAGATAAAAGATAGCAAATTCCACTTTGGATTCATCTTTCTAGGCCAGTATGGCTTTTACTAAACTCTGTTCAATTGCTAGGTGCAGAATTAAAATCGATACAGTTGTGGGGGTCTCAAAATTTAAGGATTGGTTAAATACAATTTTATTTTGTCAAAAGCCACCTAGCACTTTTCATTTAACCTCACAAGGTTTTCCTTCCTTAATAGGTTGAAAATTGGTTCATAGATAGTAGTTAATTTGGCAATAAATCTACTGATGTACTAAATCTTTCCCAAAAACCCTTTTATTTCCTTCTTTACATTAGGTGCTAGCATTTCAATAATTGCCTTTGCAATATCTAGATCCACTTTTATACCCCTCTAACTAATTATATGTTTATGCAACATCCTTAAGGTCACCCAAAACATACACTTTTTTGGATTAAGACATATGTTATACTAATAAATTCTTTTAAGAAACTTCTCTAAGGCTTTAAGATGGCCTTCTCTAGTTATGAACTTAACCATTATATTAGCCATGTACACTTCCACCTCTTTATTGATTAAATCTTTAAGAATTTTGGTTTCCATACATTAAAAAGTTGCTCCTGCATTTTTTAACCTAAAAGGCATCACTTTGTAGCAAAAATTACCCTATTCTATATTAAAAAGCTATCTTAAACTTATCAAAAATCTTGTTTAGAATCTTATTATACCCAACATATTCATTCATAAAGTTGAAAATACTAGCCATAACTTCACTATCAACTAAAATATCAATATGAGGAAGTGGAAAATCATCTTTAGGACAAACCTTCTTTAGATCCTGGTAATCTATGCACATCCTCACTCTTTTATCCTTTTTTGGCACTAAAACCACATTTGTAAGCCAGGTAGGCCATTTTTCCTCTTCCAAGAACATGGCCTTAATCTAATTATAAATCTCTTCTTTGATATTTTTAGCCCACTTTGGTCTCATTCTTCTTAACTTCTATTTCACCACTTTAGTTCCTTTATGAGTTGTAATGGCATGCTCTACTATTGATCTATCTATGCCAGGCATACCCTGATAAGTCTATACGAATACCTATTTGTATTTTATTATCAATCTCTCAAATCTTTCACTTTTTTTACGGGTAATGTCAAATTCAATTAAAATATTTTTAGGTTCATTTTTCATGCCAATATTAAAAAATTCAATTTTAACTAATTCAATGTTGATTATATGTGCATGGCTATAACCATGATACAATCTCCCATATGGCATGATATCATATAAGTAAGCAAAACCAATAGACATATCATTAATCTTAGAAATAAAGAGATCATCCACCTCTACAAGTTTAGTTACAAAAAGTTCATTATTACAAATAATAAGATAATTAGCAGCACCAATTTCAACAGTAGTGTTGTCTTCCTTTTAGACTTCACCTTTGGATTTCCCTTTAGTTTCCTTCTCGATAGCTTCATCTTGTGCTTTCATAGGCTTGATCTTCAACGCTCTATCATTCATGTTTTCAAAATAGAGCTCTTTGATGAATTCTTCTTCAGTCCCATATTGCTCAAATAGACCACTACTTCATCCATCTCATTGTCATTAGCCTTGATAACCATTATTGTCTCCTAATTAACAATGTCATTAAAAATATAGAACCTTGGTTTCATTAAGTTTCTTACTTCAAATATCTCTACCTCACTACAATAAGTTCCTTTAAGATTCCCTTTCACAAAGTAGTAATCAAAAGGGGCATGTATATCATATTTTTTTATAGAACACAACTTTCCCTTCTCAACATATCCTAACCCCTTTCTTGACTCATAAAATTGATCCTTAGTTTTTAAGCTAAATGATGGGCCTTATAGACGTTTACTAAAACTAGCTCCAAGAAGGTAATACCACTATTTCGTAGTCCTAAAGATTGTAAGATTTACCCAATCATCAGTACCAATCCCTACAACATAAAATCCTATCAATGATTGGTCAACAACTTGAAGAGTGGCCATAGTAATGTCCCTTAATTCTTTAATGGTGATTATGCCTCCTTCATATGGGAATTTGATCATTTGCTATAAATTGGATGGTACACCTGCTAGCTTATGGAACTATAGTCTCCCCAACAGAAGGACAAAGGTAGTAGGTATATCCAATATGATGAACATGGCATTATTAATACTAGGCCTAACCTTAATTTTAGCTATAAAAGTGACTTTTAGACTTCTAGTGCTATTATCATAAGCATGAATTTCTAATTTAAATAGAGTGAAATTAGCTTCTTCCATTCCCAGCCTAGCTAATGTCTTGAGTGGACAAACATTTAAAGATAAGCCATCATCCAGCATGCAACAAGACATCCTTTTTCCCATTTACTTTGGCTCTAATGAAAAAAGTCCTATTATGACTTTTTCCCTCAATAGGTCATTCATGGTCATCAAAAGAAATGACTTCTTTCTTCTTCCCATGTAAAACTTCTACAACTTCATGAGGTGTGGCAAAAGTAGATACTTAATTATCAAATAAGGCTTGGGTCATCTTAGAAAGATATTCCTAAGAGCTCATATGCAAATCCCAAATATACACTTAGGCTAGTGTTTTCTTCAGCTGTTTAATTATCATGTCTTCTTCAAGTGAGTTTTAAACCTTAGATTCCTTTTCTTCACCCTTGGATGGTACTTTTAGTACTATATAACCATTATAGGTCACTAAATTGTCTCCCTCATTCCCATCACTCTTACTCACTACCCTTTTAAATTCTAACTGAGAATCATCCCAGATACTAGAGGTCCTACTAATCTCCCAAATAGTGATTTTTCTTTTGAACTCAATTTTAACACTCTTTTTCTCTCTTTCACTCTCTTCTCCAAAGTTTATCTCATACCATACTTTAGTTATTATTTTTCCTATACTCTCACTAACCTCACATACATAAGAAGTACTATAAATGTCTTAGAGCACTACCCATTTTGGGAAGTTAGATTCTAACATAAAAATATGTGGGGGAACATTATGATAGGTTTTTGCCTCTTTTTCCTTACTTCCTTAGGGTTAGGGATCTATTTAGCATTAATTAGATCTTAAATAGCATTCCTTAGAGTTTTACAAGTGTTAGTAAGATGATCTATGTGCTGATGATACTTATAGTATGGATCAGCAAAATGCTTGAGCAACTTTTATGACTTAGCCAGCTTAGCATGTAATGGTTATAGCTTTCCATCTTTTGGTAGCCTTTTAAGGCACCATGATAGAGGTTATCCAAAGTTAGAGTAGCACCTTTTGACTATAGCAGACAATGCCTTGAGTGTTTTTATTATTTCCTTTCCTACTTAACCCAATTCCTCTCTTTCCTTTTTTAGCATTGTTTTCTTCCTCTAAATCAACAATAATGTCCTTTAGTGATTCCCAATCTTTGATCCTTTTGGCTTTCAACCCATCTTTCAAATATAAAGTAGCACTATAAATGAACATCTTAATCTTATGTACTTCTTTTAGCTTATTTCTCATTTCTAACACAGTTGTCCTCTAGCTCCCTAAGTACTCCATAAAGGACTCGTTGCCCTTTTACATAAAGCAGTTCTAAATCTTTTAGTGTTAACTCAACACTAACATTATAGTAGTATTAATCAATAAAGGCTTTAGCTAACTCACTCCAATCTTCGTTTATTTTTTGCTCTAAGTTATGATACCAATCAAAGACTTTTTCCAATTAACGTTATGCTAAAAGGGCCTAAGATTTACTTCACTATCAGCCTTTGCCCTTTCGTAGTGATTACATAACATTTCAAATGCACTCTTAGGTTTGACGTCTTATTAAATTTACTCATGTCTAGCATACAAAACTTGTGAGGTAGCTATTTATCAAATTCTAGAAAGATGTCATTTAGATCAATCCCTTTCCCCTAAGAGATAAGCCCGGACATGCCTTCTATCTTATCTTATAGCTTACAAATGGAAGGGTTTTCTTCCCTAATAATAGGGGTCTTAACAAGAGGAATCTTCCTTATCAAATCATCTGAGTCCTTATATGAGTCCTCTATGTAGTCATTCTTAACATTTACCCTGAAAAATCCCTTTTGTTTGTCTATGGTTTTAGGTATAGGTGGAATCTAGGTCAATGGTGGGGAAGGCAAATGGGGTGTGTTTTAGTTCAGAATGTTTGAGGCACTAGCTTGGGCATTTAAGTGTTGGTTCAGGGTAGCTATCAAAGCAGTAAGCATCTCATTTTTGAAAGCTAACAAGATTTTATATAGTTCTCTCTAATTTTTCTCAAGGAATTGGTTTAACTCTTACTAGGTAATAGGAGTATGATCTTCCATCTCTTTTGCTATGTTCCCCACTATCTCTATAAGGGAGCTCAATGGAGTAAGTGTTGGTGATCTATGAATAAGCATACCTTATTGCCTTCTTTATCTTTTTCTCAACAACATATCAATGATAACTATCAAACACAAAGGGTTAGTCGATGATGCATGGCAATTATTAAATTTACATTATGCACGTATGCATGTATGTATGAGGTGCAACATAGATAAACATATGCAAGTTACCTTACAACCATATTTCTCCCACACATGTGGTCCAGCCATAACTATCCTTGGTGGGCATTATTTAAGGGTTAATAGGGAATACAAGAACATAAATGTTGTATGATTTTAAACTAATAGCATAAAACTTTTTATTCTAAATACACAAGAGGTTTTGACACCTATTGTTAGATGAATTTTTACCATTTCAAGAAAAAAAAAATTAATTTAGTCCATCCCAGTTGTGAAAGGCCTAATGAACTAAACTTTATCCCTTACGAAAGAATTAAATTCATTTCACAATAGTAGTCCACATCACATATGATGCAATTTATTATGGCATCTTAAGGGAAACATATATAGGCTAATTACAAGGGCTATGGTATGGTCCATTTTCAAAGCTATTATCCTATAAATAGGGGTCCCTCCCAATGGGTCTTCCCAATCATAGGTAGTAGTGGCCTATTGGTTCATTATTTCATATACCATTAGGTATAAGGCTTAAAGTGATGATTATCATCCCTAACAATGCATCGAATTGAATAAAAATGGTTTCATGCTTTGGGAAGCCACTTGGTGTAAAAAGGGATGCCTAAATTATTCTAAGGCTCTAACATGTTATGGAATTTTGGGAAATGACAAACCATAAAACCAAAAATTCAACTAATATTAATTTTAGGGCACTTTTAGAGCAAAATCTCATGGGAGATAGTCCCCAATAGAGTCACCAACTAGAGGCATCACATGCTAGACAATTAGGACATATCCCTCTATGAGGTGATTTCCTTAGTGGTGAGTGTGAGTCATCACTTGGGTGGTTAATCCAGGAAGTAAACCAAAGAGATTCTAGTGGTTAGGAATTCCCTCTTATTTATACCCACTATTTAATATCAGTTTTTATCTCGATAGTTCTAATTTTTATTAATTCCCTCAAGCATGCAGTTATTGTGATAAAAATATACACATTTTCACATAAAAGTGAGTAAATTAAAATTAAAGTGTAGAGATTATGTATTTTTACCGAGGATGAGAGTCATTACTGGAGTTACCACATATCCTCTACACTAGGACCTCTAATCTTCTATAATAGAAAGGTTTAGAATTCAAGTCTTATTTATGCCCCAATAATATGCCTTCATCATATATTGTAACATTTATTAATCCTTTTTCAAGTAACCATGCATTAGATTTAAAGTAATTATGTCACCTTTTCATGTATAAGAATTAAATTTGCAATTATTTAAAGAATACGTACATCCAGAAATCAGGTTATTGAATAAGTGTTACTTGACTTGACAATTACCTATAATTCTATAGGAATTGGTGAAAATTGCCCAACTCCCATCTCTAGGTGATTAGTCTTTATTAAAATATATTTTTAATGTGATTTTTGATTAATGAAAACTCAAAGGCAATTTTATTATAAAAACACCGATTAATTAGGTAGAAAATTATTTAGTGTGAGATTTAGCATTTTAGCATGTAAAACAAGTTATTAACTACCTATTACAACCCTAATTAAATAGTGAAATAGAAAGAGTACAAAACCACAAGAAATAGTCCAAAGTACTGAATTGTTCTCATTTATACGGTGTTAAGTCCGTGCGGACCCTATGTAGCTCTAGCATATGTTTGTGTAGACTATAACTTATAGTTATTATTATGTCTATCCAGACCTCCACACTAATAAGCAAGATTACTTGTATACAACTCAAAAGATGAGGTTAATGATACCAAATAAAGATTTATGTGAACTCATAAAAAGAAGAAATAAATACATGTGAAAACTAGAAACCAAAGAATATGTCTGCACGGATTACGTTCCTCATGAAAGGGAGTCTATATAAACTTAACAATAATTTTAGTATGTCAACAATATATATATTATAGGATAGACTATTCTTATAACATAATGACATTAGAGGATTATGTTAATACAATAAGCAGAACATAAATAATACACTATTATCGAATATAAGTCTATACGGATGACATATCATATACATATCAAGAAGATAAGTCCATGCGAACTTTAACATGATCATATATAGGTCCATCCAATTAAGAAAAAAATAACAAAATGTTTATAACATGAAAAAAATCAATTATATAACATGGAGCAACTTAAAACAGTTATGCACTCCTATGATCAAAATGGGATTACATAAAATTGCCTCACTTGTGATCAATCCTTAGAGATCATAGGTCCATAAAAACAATATCAATATATATAGAAGAGACCTCAAATATTACCTTGTGAATAAAGTTTTCAAGTAATACCGCAAAGGTGTAGAACTGTAGAAGTATAGAAGGAATTATTTTTATTAAGGCTAATAAGACTAGTAGAGCAATTCCTCTTTAAAGAGCTCTCCTAGACTTATAGATGGGTTTCTTAGCTGCTGTAAATTTAATTCTTAGCCTCCTCTTTTATTCATACCCAAGAAGGGTATTTATAGGTTTAGATTTAAGAATTTCCCATCTAAAGGAAGTAGAATTCTAATAAGATTACGATTCATAGTCTAAATAGGAAAATCCTACTTTTGGAAGATTTTTTACCGGCAAGTCCGTACGAACTTGTATGACTTAGTCTATGTGGACCTAGGTGGTATGCTTTCTCTCTAGTCTATAGGCTTTAGGCCAAGTCTTAGGCTAGGTTTGAGTTAGTCTATATGGACATGGACCTTGGCTTGTCCATGTGAACCATGGCCTTAGGCTTGGTAGAGCTAATTGCACTAGTATAAACCTCAATGGAGTGTGTTTGTGTAGACCCTATTTAACATAAGTCCCTATAAACTTGCTTCCTAAGGTGTTTATGCCATTTCTTAAGAGCTTGTCTCTAGTGACCATCATAGGCCAAAAAAGGTGAATGGGTTCGTACCACAGGGGCTTTGCACTTGCACCACTATTGGAATCAATAGGCCTAAGCCCTCTACTACCGACAGAGATTCACATTTTTTTTGTAATTCGAGTTGCACCATAAGCTTTTTGGGTCGAGTCAAAGTCCAAATACATAAGAAAAGTCCTAGACCTAAAATTGAGTCATCTATAGTTGCCCCCACTTTAGTGTGTGTTGTGAAATAGCAAAGCAATAATGCACATCAAAGTACTTGAGTTTGAAGTACTTATCTAGAAGTATACTTACTTGGTCCAAAGCTATATCAAATACAAATTCCTACCTCTAAACCATTGCAAAAGCTTGTTAGACCTGAGTTGTATTTTCCCTGTGAAAAAGAATTGATATTGTGAAGAAAACTACATTGAATACTAGCGCTTGCTTATTCTCGGGTGAAGTAAAAATCCAACTAAATCTGAATTTGTTTTCGCTTTGATATTTCATGATAAGGTTTGAAAGTAAGCAAAGATGAACTACACTGAATGTAGGTGCCTATACGCCTTTAAAGGAATTTCAAGTTGTTTAAAGTTAAAGAAAACAATACCAAATACAAGTGCTTGTTTGCCTTC
>CANXYI010078336.1:0-13855 GCA_948208565.1 Hura crepitans
GTTCTGCTAAAATTTTTAATTCTTTCAATTTTGACCCTTTTCAGGCCCGTTAAAGTTTTATGAATAATATGCCAGTCATCGGTCTCGAAATGATGACCCGCACCACGGGGAACATCAATCGGGTTCCGAATGCACTGTTCATAGTACGTCGACCGGTGGAGGTTACATGCTCTAATATTTATCATTTGTGTGCATGGTGCAAGTTTGGGATGGTTACGTAATGAGTGTACATGGAGGTAGGAAGGAGCTTGCACACAATATATGGGTCTCAAATAAAACCAAGATGTAGATGCTTATATAATTTTGGCGTGTGGTAAGGAAATAAAATAGGTTGTGAGGAGGGCTATGTATGTTGTTATAAAATGGATGAAGTGTCTTGATAATTATGTATTAATTAGACATCTAAGACATGTATGTATATATAGTAATATTGGTAATTAATGGCTATAAACAAAGGCATTTATAATATCATCATGAAAGAAATAAGCTAAGGGACATTTAGGAAAAATAGTTGTGACGATATATATATATGTACATCATATAAAGATGATATTGATAAATAAATGGTATAACAAATGTTCTTAAGTACTAAAGTAATGACATAGAGTACGCCTTGTATAGAACATAGGCATGGATAAAATAAGTGAGGACATGGCGCTATAGTGTAGATTACTTTATATTATTGAATTTATATGTGAGCTTAGTAGTCCCTATTATGTTATTATAATAACTCATGGAAAATGTACCTTGGTAATTGTTAGACAAGGGAAGGTCTATGATTATATATAATGCCAATAAACTTTGTGTAAGGTATATACTTGATAAAACATAATAAAATAATAATGCTTTGGTTAAAGTTGTTTAGTACAATTTAATTTAATGTATTGTTGAAGAAGGCATGAAATGAACTTAAGGATTGTGTTTTAATGAGTAAACAAAAGTTTGAGGGAAGAACTTGAAGATTGACTCATAGTGAGACACGACTTAAAATAAGATAAAATTTAAAATGCCAAACATTGTGACTTAAGCTTGTGCCAAAAAAGGGGCTATTTGGGACTAGAAAATGGAAGGGAAAGAGAGCCTAGTGTGCCCTATTTAGATGGCATAGTTGAACGTGACATTGTAATTATATAGCATGGCTTAAAAGCCTATGATTTGGCCTTATGAATGGCCTAATGAATGTTTGGCTTTAGGCCTATGAACTTTGTGAATTCATTAGTGAAAATTGGACTGAAAAAGGATGCAAATTGGCCTTGAAAATGGCAATTAAGTGCAAATTAAATGTGTAATAAAATTAAGGGTAATATACCTTCAATATTGGTAACTATAAAACTTAAAAATAATAGTGGGAATTTACCCGGTATAGCCTAATTATGGCGATACTAGATCAGGGTAAAAATCAAACTGTAAAATAAAATTCCTAACTTACTATTTTCCACCAAAGAATATTATAAGAAGTTGACTTGTAAAGAAATAACCATAAAATGAGTTACTTGGACCATTAGCTAGACACCTATTGGATAGGTTGACCAGTCAACTTAGGGTTTTAGCAACTGCTACTTGTTTGATTTTCAGGCAAGGGCAGTATAGTGGCTTAGGTCTACTTTAGGGCCACTGTACTAGTTTGTTAGACAAATAACCACATTATTCTTACACAAATTGTGCTATCTATGAGTTTATGCCAATGTAGCGGTGTAGGTCCAATAGGGCCACTACACTAGTCTATGGGATAGACAAGTTACTAGGTAGACCAGATTAGGGTTATTTATGGCTGGCAAGGCCTACGGACTAATCTCCATTATGTCACATAATTATTTTTTATTGTGTCTGGGGAGGCTATAACTGATTTCTATTATGGCACATAGGTCGGTGCAGTAGCATAGGTCTAGAATGGGGACCACTGCACCTGTTATTTTCCTTCTAGATCTAGCGTTTTAAAGTGTCATCTTCCTCGTCGGGCTAGTGAAAGAAATTAAGTAATAAGTATAATAAGCATTAAGAATAATTTCTAAGATTATTTGAAGGACTTTTCTTAGAAAGTAGTAAAAGTACTGTCAAAGGGTAATTTCATAAATTTTCCACATATAAGTGAATAGTGTAATTTCTGAAAAGTATGCTTATTACAAATAATAATACTAGTTTAAAATAACTAATTAAAATTGGCACACCAATTTAAATAGCCTCTTTGGACTAAGGAAAATTATACTTGAATTTGAATGAATATGATGTCCCCAATTAAATTAAAGAAAAATATGGGTGAGCAAAAGGAAATAATTAATTGAGATTAATGCACAAACATACATACGAGTGTCTGGGAAATACATTATAAGAAAAGTATATAATGTGCATAATTTGATTAGAGGCTGTGTCTCCATTAACCTTAACATAAGGGTTAAATATCTATATGAACCACTTGATGAAATTAGTGCACCGATCTGAATGTAATTAATTTGCTAAAAGATTAAAATAATATATAATTAATCTCAAAGGAACATAAATTTTTATTTTACCTTAATACGTATGAACTTATATATGTACATGTTAAACTACTCATGTGTAATATATGAGATATACTTTTAATTGATTAAATTCAACATTGAGTTTTATACTCACTATACTAATGTTTTGGTGCGTAGGTAAACAAGAATAATAGGAAGGCCTCGAGATGTGTGCAATGTAGTAGTAAAATCAGCAAGGGTGGAAATTTTATTTGACTTATTATGTGTAGTGGCACTCATGTAATAGCTATGCATTATATGTCTAGCATGCTTAGAAGCTGTTGTGGGTTGTAATGTAAAATAATTTATAATTTATATAAATAGCCTTGTAAGATAAATTATTATTTGTATCACCAGTTGATTTAAACTTTATTTTGGGTGAAATAAGGGCATGAGGCCTATGTGTATATAATATTTAGGTGACCTAGTGGGAAGGGCTCTATTTATTAGATATCTTCGAAAAGCCAGCAAGGTTGTGACACATAAAGTGTCTCGATACAGCAGTTATGCTACTAGATTTTTGACATGATGACCCCATTAGTTGCCTCATAAAGTGTGCCAATTGGTTTTTAATGGTTTTAAAACTTTTTAATATAAAAAATGTTTTAATTAATAAAAATTTTAATTTACTATGGTTATTTGGATTTTATGGATAGCAAAATCGGATAACAGTATGCATACGTGCTCTCTATTCGGATCCAATGCATGGGATGGGGTAGAAGCCATCACAATTGGTGCACTTATGCACATTTCCAAATTATGAGTCATTTTTCGAAAAGCACTATTCATTTTGTCATTTTCAATATCTCAATCCTCATAACATTTCACGTTATGTCCACCATATGTTATTACTACTAGCCATATTGCTTATCATTATTTGCACTTACATTATTCAACCCAATTTATGTCTTTCTTTGTATTCATGATGTACCATTTTGCTCATATTATAAATGCCCATTTCCATATATAAGTTCATGGAACATACTAAGACACATTTTATGTCATAAGGTAGCAAATTATTATTCCTAAATTTATTTCTTCAGAGTTATGTTGTTACCATATTTACACCTTATTTCTATACTAATTACATTAATAATATGTGTCACACACATGCACATATCACACCATTACCATGTATACCATTCGGCCATCTCAAGATCACATAGCTACACTTATTTTTCTTCCATGCTATTCATGCACATAATGTTAATTTCATTAGGCTACCTTCATTACAAAATCAATTCACATTAAACATAATGTACATACATAAACCACCACTTCTATACATACTCACATGCTCACATACATACACACACATTTTGACATGTATGAATTACATCAAATCCATATACCTAGGATGATGTAGCATGAGCAGAGTACTGGTTAGAAAGTACCTTCAAAATTCTAGAATAGCTAGAGTGTTCAAAGGAAGAGAGCTTAAAGTGTACAAATTCACTCTTTCAAAAAAGAAACATTTCATTGGTGGGATGATATTAATGAGAGGAAGGCAGTAGTAAATCTCACCTAGGAGTTCTTCTTAATAGAGTTCAAAAAAAGTTATGTTCTAGACTTATAAAGGGATAATAAGAGACAAGAGTTCTCGAATCTGAGATAAGGTAGGAGAACAATGTCAGAATATGAGAAGGATTTTACCAGTCTAATAAGATATGTAGAAGAGTTCATTCCTAATGAAGAGGAGAAATGTAAGAGATTTATGAAAGGCTTGAATAAAGAACTGAAGATGTAAATAACTAACTCGAGGGTTATAGATTTTGAAGTGTTAGTAGCATTTGCATATGATATGGAAGAGATGGCACAGCAGAAGAGAGACTTCTTTCAAAGGAAAAGATAGTTCACTGCTAGGCTGTCTAGTATAGCTTTAGGAGGTAGTACGAGAAGAAGAGAAGCATACTCTCAATCTTAATCAATGCATTAAGCATAAAGGTAGACATAATCTCAGAGGTCCAAGCATGCTTGTACAGTTAGACCTCGACCACTTCTATGAGCTACTAGTGCTCTAAGACTAACAGGTAATAGGAATGGACCATTGACTTGTAATACTTGCAATAAGAGGCACTAGGGGTAATGTTAGTTGAGTACAAAGAGAGAGTGCTTTACTTGTAGTGCTCAAGACCATTATTAGAGAGAGTGTCCTTAGAGATAGCCAAAAGGTACCCATACATAGGCATCTATAGTAGCATCTAAGAGTAAAGGATAGAGGCAGGGCAGAGGGAATCAGTTCGATGCTAGTTAGGGGACAAGATTAGAAGCTCATACACTAGTGAGGTTATATGTTGTTAGCTCATGAGAAGAAGCAGCGGCCCTAAATGTCGTTACTGGTACATTTCACTTATTCGTTGTTCCAATTTTGGCATGGATAAACCTAGGATCTATACATTCTTATGTATACATCACATAAGCACATGATAGGCAACTGAAATCTAAACATGTAAACATAGGCATTCAAGTTAGTAATCCTATAGGACAGAGTGTGAACATAAACCGAGTGTATAGGCAGTATCCCTTAGTAATCTAGGAATGTCTATTTCCTGTGGATTTGATTGAGTTATATTTCTATGAATTTTAATGTGATTTTGGGAATGGATTAGTTATTTTAACATTGGGCTATAGTGGATTGTAACCATAAAAAGCTAACCCTCCAGATTATAGAGGGATAGGCAGTGATAGTTGTGGGTGAAAAGCACCTTCTGGATAATCTCATCTTAGCTATTATAGCAAGAAAACTCAATTGTAAAAGGTGTAAAGCCTACTTAGCACATGTCATTGACACCAATACTTCTACCCCAAATGATGAATATATCTCAATAGTTTTTTAAATTTCCTCATGTGTTTCCTGATGAGTTTCTAAGGTTAGCTCCATAGACAGAGATTGATTTTGAGATTAAGGTGTATCCTAGTACAACTCTTATGTCTATTACCCCGTGCTGAATGGCACCTACTGAGTTGAAAGAACTGAAGGTGTAGCTATAAGATCTATTAGACAAAGGGTTCATTAAACCAAGAACTTCACCTTAGGGACCCCTTATTCTATTTGTGAAAAAGAAAAATGGGTCACTTCAGCTGCGTACTGATTATAGACAGCTAAATAAAGTGATAGAGAAAAACAAATATCCCTTACCTAGAATAAATTATCTTTTTTCTAGTTAAGAGGTGAAAGTGTATTTTCTAAGATTAATTTAAGATATGGTTATCACTAATTAAGGATTAAGGTAACTGATATTGCTAAAAGTACTTTTAAGACTCAATATAGGCATGATGAGTTCTTGGTGATGCCATTTAAGTTCAGTAATGCCCTAGCAACTTTTATGGATTTAATGAATAGAGTGAGAGTGCTTGAATATTACCAAGATTAGTTTGTTGTGGTATTTATTGATGACATCCTAGTGTATTCAAGATTTAGAGAAAAACATGTACAGTATTTCATGGTTGTGCTGCAAACTCTAAGAGAGAAATGCCTATATGCCAAGTTGATTAAATGTGAATTCTAGCTAAATGAAATGTCTTTTTTGGGACACTTAGTGTTAGTAGAGGGTATTAGAGTAGACCTCAGCAAGGTCAGAGTAGTATTAGAATGGGAACCTTCAAGGAACGTGATAGAGATACAAAGTTTTCTAGGTTTAGCTTGGTGCTATAAAAGATTTTTAAAAGGATTTTCTATCATTGTAACACCTTAGACTAAATTGATTAGAAATAATGTGAAATTTGAGTGGGATACCAGATGTCAAGAAAGTTTTGACAAGCTGAAGAAGATATTGATAGAAGCTCCTATCTTGATTGAACCTGAATAGGGTATGGACTTTTTTATGTATAGTTATCCCTCACTTAATGGATAGGGTTATATATTGATGCAAGAAGGCCAAGTGGTAACATATGCTTTGAGACAGTTAAAACCACACGAGTGGAACTACCCTACTTATGATTTAGAGTTAGCTACCATTTTGTTCGCTTTAGAAATTTAGTGGCATTATCTATATAGTGAGAAGTGTTTCATCTATATATACCATAAGAGTTTGAAATATCTCCTTACTCAGAGGGAGTTAAACTTCAGGAAAAGAAGGTGGTTAGAAGTAATTAAAGATTATGATTGTTTGATAGATTACCACCTAGGGAAAGCTAATATGGTAGCAAATGATTTAAGCAGAAAGTTCATGGTAACCTTGAAAGCCATGAATGCTAGACTATAGTAAATAGGGGAAAATGCCAGTCTAGCTGAACTTTAGATTAAAAAAGATTTTAGACAATAGATAAAGGAAGCTTAGGGCAAGAATGAATAGCAACAGGCTTTGAATTAAGGGAAAATAGATGTCTGTATTATTAGAGCAGGTTATGTGCACCGAATACAGATGACTTGAGGTTATAGATACTGAAAGAGTTACATGAAGCTCTTTATTCTATGCACCTTGGTAGTAGAATATATGTCCTGAGGCAATAGACTTGAAGTCTTAATACTGGTTGACAATTATAAAGAGAGATGTAGTAGAATATATGGTTGGATGTCTAACATTCCAGCTGGTAAAAGTTGAGCATCAAGTTCCTTCTCGATTGTTGCATCCTATAGTAATACCAAAATAGAAGTGGGAAAAGGTTACAATAGACTTTTATAATGGGATTACCTATGACTAGAAATAAGTGTGATGCTATGTCGGTGATTATTGATAGATTCACTAAAATTACTCACTTTATTTCGGTCAAAATGGATTTTTCACTAGAAAGACTAGCAAAAATGTACATTAATAAGTTTGTCAAACTCAATGGTGTACTAGTGGCCATTATTTTAGATAAGGATCCTCGCTTCACTTCCAAGTTCTAAAAGAAACTACATCAAGCATTAGGCATCAGACTAACTTACAATATAACCTTTCACCCTCAAATAAATGGACAATTAGAATGGGTGATACATGTATTTGACAAAATGTTACATAGTTGTGCCATTGAATTTAAAGGTAGGTAGGACCTATACTTGTCCTTAGTTGAATTTGCATATAATAACAATTATCAAGCTAGTTAAAGCATGGCACCTTATGAGGCACTATATGGTAGAAGATGTAGAACTCCTTTGTGTTAGAGTGAAGTTATAGAAAACATGATCTTAGGAGTTAATCTAATTAAAGATGCAGAAGAAGAAGTTAAGGTTATTAGGGAAAGATTGAAAGCTACAACAGACAGATAGAAGTCATATGTTGACTTGAGCTAGATGGATATTGAATATACAGTAGGTGGTAGATTATTTTTAAAAGTATCTCCATGGAAAAAAGTGCTTAGATTTAGGAAAAAGGGAAACTGAGTCCCATATTTATCAGACCATATGAGATTATAAAGGGACTAGGACCACTAGCATATAGGATAGCCTTGCCACCTGAGTTACAACGGATACAAGTTATGTTTCATTTTTCAATGCTCAGAAGGTATAAATTATATCTTTCTCAAGTAGTTCCAGTGATGGATATTCAGGTGTAATAAGACACAAGTTACAATGAAGAAGCAATATAGATTTATGGCTCAAGAAGTGAAATAGTTGAGAAATCAAACCATTCTACTAGTTAAAGTTCTCTGGAAGCGCCATAACACAAAAAAAGCCACATGGGAACTCGAAGGGCAGATAAAGAGTGAATATCCACATATATTTACTCTAAGTAATTTTGAGGATTAAATTTCTTAAGAGGGCAAGAATTGTAATGTCTGAGAGTTAAAGCTCTGTGAATAGTACCTTTAAGGCTCAAAAAGTGTGCCCGAAGAGTCAGGTTAACTTTATGAGGCTCGAGATGGGTTGTACTAGTCATAAAACTTTTGAGGGGCTTGTAAATGATGAAATTGACTTAATTTAAAGATTTAGTAGAATTAATAAAATATTTTTTGCTGTAATCTAGCGAGGCATAGCATTAGATGGATTCAGGTTGTGAATAACCTAGCATATGCCTAGACAGACATAAAAATATGATAGCTTGAAGGTCAAAAATTCCCATGAGTCCATTGGTGAAGGAATTTCTTAATTCTGAAGTCATTTGTAGTTTTTCTTAATTTTAGTTTTTACATGTAAATTGAGGTAGTTAGTTAATTGTCCTGCTGATGAAATTTGGTCGTGAAATTTTTTGAGCATCTAAATGGGACTAATCAAGGGTTTTTAAAACAAACATAATGATTTTTTGAGTTCTGAGTGAATTTTTAAAATTCCCTAAAGTTTCTATTGATACTGAATAGTTTTAGGGCACTTAAATGACCTGTGTCACTACCTGAGCCACACTAGCCACTGCAAAAATCCCCTTGTGACACCTAGCTACCCATATGGCATGATCACGCCACCCACCTCCACTTTCTCCCTTTTTTCTTCCTCTTATTCCTGATGCCATCACTCCCTTTGCTCCTCTATTTTCATGGCTTCTCAATCCTAAACTAGCCACTAATTCACATAAAAAATTCCACTAATTAGTTTCAAATTAATCCTTGAGGAGTTTGGAAGCAATAGGTTGCCATAGAATCCAAGAAAAATCAAGAAAGGCTAAATGTACCTAGTAAAAAGGCTAAAAATTCAAGTTAATTTGTAAGTGGTTCTTTTTCAATTTCAAAAACTTTCCTAAGGGATTTTATCACCCTAAGGCCTCTCAGATTTATAGAATTTTAATTAAAGGACTACGGAATTTTTTAGGGAATTTTTAAGTTATGTTGTGACTATATAGGTAGGAAGGATATTCAAGGGGAACTAAGGAATTAAAGCTTCCAAAGTGAGAGGAAAGGCTTCAAATTGAGAGAGGTATATGGATTTAATGTATTTAAATTATGCCATAAGGAATTCATGAGCAAATTATGTAGGAAACTTCTTTGGAAATTATGGTTTTACTGGTTAGTGAATGTATATTGGTGTGCTATGCTTACATTGAGGTTTATACCATTTTAAATGATAGACATGTATGCTATGTTGCTGGAAAGAATAAAAGAATGGTTGTGGCCTCACTTTGGCTAAGAGGTTGATGTGTGTGTGTGTGTTAAGTGTATGGCTTGAATTAGTTGTATTGGTAATGGTTTCTAGTGTGTTTGACATAGAAATGTATGAATTATGCATGTGTATAGTGAGAAATAGAAGTGTTGGTATTATCCCTCAGTTGGCCAAGAGATTGCCTTAAAATGTACGCTAGGTGTATGACAAGTTAACATGGCACATTGAATGGGAATTGGTATGTTAGGGATGGCATTATAGGTATATGTGGTGAATTTGATGAAAAAAGCTTATGTGTGTGTGTGTTTAGTATGGCTGAGGCATATACAAACTATGCCTTGGCTTAGTTTACATTTTATGTGTATTGTATGTGTATAGGCAAGCTTAAATGATGCCATTGTATGTGTATGTGTGGTTGAATGTTAAGGAAAGCATGTATATGGCCATTGACAAATATTGGTTGAGTGGTGTCTGAGTTAAATTTCACATGATAGGTATGGCACGACATGGTATGTGTGTGTGAGAATGGCATGGCATGGCATAACTGGCATGTGTAGTGTAATGTACATTTGGCATGAGATAGGTGAAAATGTATGAGTAATAAGACGTGAAAATATATGAGTTTGGCATGGCATTTAAGGTTAGAAGGTAGTTAAAAAAGAGACTTGAAAATGTCCTAGAATGGCATAGTGAAATTGCCCTCAAAATGGCTTAAATTAATGTGTAAATGGTACCTTAAGTTTTGACATCTTATAAGGTTTATATGAAATGAGTTTAGCATCTTTTAAGGCCATTTGTTATGCATAAGTTGATGTGGCTTTAGGCCTTTGGCAATGGATAAAAATGGGTGTAATTAGTATAAGAAAATGCCATGAAAAAGGTATATTTTTGACTTGTAATTATGTACACAAAACATAAAAATGACTTATAACTGTTTAGAAAAAAGAAAGACCTAAAAACTTATGCACTATAAATGGCTATGAACATGGACATAAATGGAATGCAAATGATGAATTAGAATGGAGTTAAGTATGCCTAAGAAAGTGACCTAAAATTACTTAGAATAATTGGCCTGTAACTATCCAGTAAGACCAAAAGTGACTTGTTATAGTCTAAGTCAAATTTTAACTATCAAAATAAAATTATTACTAT
Source organism: Hura crepitans (assembly GCA_948208565.1). Classification (NCBI taxonomy): domain Eukaryota; kingdom Viridiplantae; phylum Streptophyta; class Magnoliopsida; order Malpighiales; family Euphorbiaceae; genus Hura; species Hura crepitans. The sequence continues at coordinate 10,603 of CANXYI010078336.1, forward strand.
CTGTTTTTCACTTTTAAATATTACAATATGATGGTTAGTAAATAAATGGACATAAAATGAGATTATATGGCCTATTAGTTAGATACCTACTAGATGGGTTGACCGGTTAACTTAGGGATTAGTAGTTGCTAGATAATTATTTTGATTTTTAGATATTGAGAGGTCTACATACTAATCCCTACTATCCAAAAATAACTATTACAACCTAAAAAGAAGCAAAAGAAGAAGAAAAAAAGGTGTAAAACCAAATAAGTAAACCAAGAATAAAGAACTATACTACTTCTGCATCGATAAGTCCATGTGTACTCCTTATGGTCCTTGTCATATGTCCATGTGGACCTCATATAAAGATGAAAATGGATGTATCCAGACCTTGTATCTAACATGAATAGTCAATCTTATATAACTCAAAATAAAATGATTAATGACACGAATAGTGGTCCATGAGGACTTAATAACAGTACCAAATAGGGTTATTATGATACATGTTAAAGGTATACATAGAGATATAAATATGTATGGAATATGCATGAATAGTTATTAAAATAAAATAGTGATTAGGATAATGAGATGAACCTTGCACACTCAGGTATTGAAAGGTCCACCAGGGCTAATCCCAATTAACCATTGACTATCTAAGGATATTGAGAGGTCCCATGGGGTTGATCCTTACTATCCAGTTGTGATGCTTTGGAGATGTGACCTGGGGTATTAAGAGCTCCCATGAGGCTAATCCCTACAATCCCACTTGTAAATATTGGGAGGTTTATGGATTAATCTTGTTATCTACCAATCTAGCATTGGGAGGTCTACAGACTGATCCCTACTATTGGGTAAGGTAGGTGTAGCTATTGAGGTCCAAAATTTAGGCCATTACATAGGATAGATCCTATTATTCGGTGTCTTAAAGTGTTGTTTGTCTATTATAGGCCTAAACTATATTAAACTTAACCACGATGAATATTATATGTAAATTGAATTGATAATTGAAATACTATATGGATTGAATTAACTGAATAAGATAATGGCATGTAGATTGATACCTTGTATAACCATGATGGAAATATCTATACATGTGTGTAAATGACTTTTATATGTGCCTGCATGTGTGACATACTTTATTGTATCTATTCCACCATTGAGTACATACTTATTGTGCTAGTGTTATGATGTGTAGGCTATAGATAGGTAGTAGTCCAGCTTCGATAGTGCTAGTGCAGCTGACTTAGAGTCCTTTTGGTATACTTTTGATGCTTTTGTAGTTTTGTTAGTCAATCACTCATGTATAATAGGTATAAAGTTAGTAGTGTAGGTATATTATGAAACTAAGATAGTTAAATTAAATGGCTTTAGAATCTAGATTTTAATGTATACATGAAAATGTTTTTGTTTGTCTATTTATGGGTTTGAGACCCTATGTTTTGCTATTTAATGGATAGTGGTGATGTTTTAGGGGACCAAAAGGGTAAAAAAGTTGAGTTTTAGGGTGAGACTGTTATAGAAGTACTTTTCTTATAGGAAAAATTTTTAGTTTTTCACCCGAGTAGCCATTATGCTGCCCAATTTTTTGTAAATGGATAACAGGCATAAATTAGACTTTTATTAGACTAAAATAGGTAGCAATAAAAGGTTATATAGTAATAAACACTAAATAGTCAAGATAAGTCAAAGTTGGTCAAAGTGACATAAGTGTTCAACGAAGGGTCCCTAAGGAAATCCAAGGATGGGTAACCTCTGAAAAGTGACACCTTTTGTCTATTTCCTTCCAGAATAGGCAAGAGGTGTTACAACATTATTCTTGAATAAGATGCGTATGTTATGCCTCATGCTAATAAAATGAGTTTAAAAATCATAATGACTTAAAAATGGTAAAGTATGGAATACAAGAGTTAATTAAACTAAAGTAAGGATGTAAAATTAAATTAATGTAATTAACAGTCCATTCAAGTGAAATAACCTAGTCAGATTGGTTGACCGGTCAACTAAGGTTATTAGCAGTGGCTAAGGTACATTTGTGCCTTTTCATGTTAGCCGATGGGCCTGTGCTATTTGATAACATTCGGATCTTTGCTACATCGATTTTTAGGCCTACATTGGTAAATGGACCCTCATGTTCATAATTGGTTGTTATAGCCTTATAGATGCTATGTTAGTCTTTGGACTTATGTTGCTTTTGGTCTATGTACCTATATTATGTTAAGGCAATGGGCCTAAATTATGCTTAGTCTTTAGACTTACATTAGTAGATGGCTTTTGGGTCATTTGGAGGTTGTAGTGGCCGTCCACCCTCATTATCCACAGGATCCTTATTTTCTTTGATATGGGCAATTAATTAATAATAATAAGAGCATTTACATAAAGAACACCTATAAATTACATATTATTGATATTATGCATCGTATTGTATATGTTTTAATTTATGGTATGTTTTTGTGAGTCAACACTTTTATTGCACATATACACCTACTATTATGCTTATGTAATGTTTGATATGCTATAATGACTATGAGTTAATATCCATATATGAATGAATGAATATGATATAGTATGTTATATAGATTACACCACTAAGCTATTGCTTAGTGCGTTGTGTTTTCTTTGCAATACATAGGTTTAAGAAGAATAGATTATGCTAAATCCTCAGTGTAATAAGATATATAATAGAAAGATTTTCTTTTGGTATATATTTTTTTGTATATAAGTTATATGGTGTAAATGTAGAAGCACTCATATGTTGTAAATTAAGGAAAATAGGCCTACATTATATAATTATGTGTTTCAAAAGCTGTTGATGTTTTGTAACCTCACTACAAATTGTTTTAAAATGATTTACGTGTATGAAATCTCTTCCTAAGGTTGAGGTTGTGTTTTGTGATGTTGACTGATTTAGAGTGATACGAGGATCACAAAAGTGGTGGATTGAGTTTGAAATGATATAGGAATGCTAATTTTTAATATAGGGTGCTATTAAATTTTGGGATAGTGTTCTAGTACAACCATTATGTTGCTGGATTTTTAACATGAGAATTCCCAAATTGTTTTTCCAAATTAGATTTTAAAAAGTTTTTTTTAACCTGCATTTTTATAATCGAAGCATTTTATTAAGTACGATTATAAGCACATTTTTAATATGTTAAGATATGGCAGTTTGGACATTATGCTTGTGTGCACACGCTATATTCAGGTCTAACAATTGGATTAGGTAAAGTGTGTCACATTTAGTGGTATCTGAGCTCCAATTTAGGCGTTCCTT
>CANXYI010078438.1:0-10213 GCA_948208565.1 Hura crepitans
TTCACTCTTTCAAGATAGGTCTACTGTAATGCAATAGGAGGTGGAAGAGGTGGTAGAGCTATTGCAGAGGTATTTCTCAGCAAATCTATTATTTGTTGTAGAAGTGTTGGGGAAGCCTGAGTCAGTGGTTGTGTCTATTATTGTGGCTAGTGTACAGCATCACTAGGTTCTAGAGTGGTTACACTCATTTCTGCTCCTTGAACAATGGTGGGAGTATGATTGGCCACCGCTTCTCCTTGCTCTGGTGGGCTTTTTTCACTTATCTTGCATCATTACAAAAGAACAACCTATTAGCCTTATGCAGTGTAGCTTTATCAGAAACACAAAATCCTATACATTGGTACTCATGTACAATAAGCCTAGGAACACCTAAACTTGCTCTGATATCATCAAATGTAACTCCCTTACCTAATTCCTAAAGGAACTCGATAGTGATGCTACTTCCCACTAGTCACCCATCCTAAAATTATTGCAACCCCTATTTGTTTAACACTTATGACTATATGTATCTGGCAACCAAATATTGATTAACTCTGTATTTTGCTCTTATTTCCATATTATACTAACTGTAACAAACCTTGAAATTCATCTAACAGCATATAAATTCATTTTATAGAAATTTAGGCAGCATAATGGCTACTCGGGTAATAAAACCCAAATTTAAACATATAAAAAACACTTTTAATAACATAACCTATACATACTCCATCATCCGAAAGGATCCTTCAGGTTCTCATCTCAATCACATCATAGTGCATAGAGCCTAGGCCCACAATATTCAGAAAAGAATAGTTATTCATATTATATAGCCAATTAATTATATCTAATCACATGTTCAAACAACAGTTGTACAATAGTTACTATACATAGATAATACTCACATTAGCTAAGCCCAACCCATTTATACACGAGTGCCACTACTATAGATCCCTAAAACTACTAAAATCATACCAAAAATAGCTGCCCTACTACATTGCAAATATTGAGGCTAAGCTGCTACTGCTATCTATAACCTGCACATCGAAACAATGATATGCTGAGTATAAAACTCGGTGATGAATTTAAAGTAACATGTGCATGTCATGCACACATTTATACAAAACTTATGATATGCATTTATAGTGCAGCACATAAAATTATTGATATAAAATATTATTACATTATTTATCAAAATTTCCTTATTCACTTTTACATGTAAGCCCATATTAGAAAGATAATACTTTAGGGCACTGGATAATGGGATCTAGGTTATGCAATGGCCTACATTTTGGACCTTGGTAGTTGTACCTACCTTATTTAGTAGTAGAGATCAGTTCATTGGAACCTTCTAATACCAGACTAGCAGATAACAGGGTTTAATTCGTAGACCTCTTAATATCTATAAAGGGAAAGTAGGGATTAGCCCTATGGGACCTCTCAATATCCTAGTCATCATCAACAATGTGTCTTAGGTGGATATTAGGGATCTACCTTGTAAGAACTCTCAATATCTGTAAATACATCAAATGGGTAGCAGGGATCATTTCATAGACCTCCCAATACCTAGGTGTGCAGGTTTTAATATCAGGACATCAGCAGCTATACTCACTATCACAATCACATAGGTAATAGCCCTAGGAGGACCACTACCCCTAGCAGCTGCCAACTCCCTAGTTGACCAATCCAATATGGTGGTAAGTTCATCAAATGGCCCGACATGTGACTCTTATCACTCGACCCAGTAGCTAAATCCAAATGAGAGATGGCATATTGTGACATCTCTTACTCAAACTATTGTTAGCTCGAATAAGAGATAACATGTTAATGGTTCTATCTAGTTAAACCATTATCTCCCTTAAACCCTATTATGTGTGTGTGCATCATAAGCATCCTGGGTCCACATGTAAATCATCATGTATCAGATATGGATGCACATTAAATCAACACTATCCCATTAGTAGAAAAATCTAGTAGCATAATGGCTGTATGGTGTAATATCCCAAAATAAGACCTACAAAAAATAACACTTTTATGAAGTCTCAATCTCAATTCCACACTCTAGAACCTTCTAGTCCCCTAATATCATTACATATCAACACATCATAGTGACATCAGTCACATCACAATCACAATATTAAAGATAATCACAAGATTATCATATCTCCAGTTCATATCACATATTTGTTATATGCTACCAATGTATGTATAGTTAATTTACATAACCAGTGAATGGCCTAAAATATACATACATGTGATTAGGCTATACCCATACCCTCTATCTTACTCATGAGTGCCAACTACCCTTATGTACATCACACTAAAGGATACAAAATATATACCAAGACTTAAAGCTGACTGTACTACACCAATGCTTTGAGGCTGAAACTGTAGTTGTCTATTTACAACTATGCCTCAAAAACATGATGAACTAAGCATAAAGCTCAGTGGTGTATTTGATAAAATATGCTCGCACACACATGCACTCATGCCAAGCATGCATTTCAAGCTATGAAATATATCATGTAACATTGACACACTTTGTCACACCTATTATGCTACACATTTGGCTATTTTGTGTCATTGCATTACCACAATTTAATATTGTCCATTATATGTCACTTACTTATCAAAATTTACCACTGATGTTTACAATTGATTTTCCATATTTAGTCGCCATCATTTTGTTTCATATTCATTAACCAATTCACTTAAATCATTAATGCCAAGTCATTATCAAGTTTCTTGAGCTTCCTTAAATCATAACCAGTAACTAACTCATTTAGCCCGTATATCACATTTTGCTATTGCCATTTACTAGCCCATATTTGATAGATACCAATCCCAATATTAGATATAGGGATCACAATGTGTAGTAGCCTAGATTTTGGAACTCACAGTTGCTACACTAGCATATCACATCAATGTAAGTATATGGTGGTCTTGTTGAACCTTCTGATGGCCATACCCACTATATATTATTTGTGCTGGTTCTATTAGACCTCTTGGCAGTTGCACCTACATTATATCAACATCATCAATATCTATATGTGCAATGATCCTGTTGAACCTCCTAGAGGCTACACCTATATAGAATTATGTGTAGTGGTTCTATTAGACCTCCTAGTGGCTACACCTATTTAATAATCAAGTATCAATATGTACATGTAAATGACACCAAAGTGTCGTAGCAATTGCTACATCCCCTAGTTAACTAGTTAACCTATTTAGCAAGTTGTCTAACACATATAGGCCATTTTCATTTCCACTTTGATTATATATAAATTACATGTCTCACATGGTTTTTCTCATACCAAATTGCAATCAAAATTTTATTGTATTGACATATACTTTGTGACCACAGATTTACCAATAGGTGGTACATTATGTAACCACATTCCACGTTGCCATTTCTTATCCATATTAATATTTCTTATCCACACTACCATTTCTTATTATTAATCATTCAATAACACATTTCTATATGCCATACCAAAACATAATTTCCATTAAACACATTATCAATTTATCAATACATACTACCAAATGCATTATGCTAATACACCTATTATGCTTCACACATTTATCACTTAAAACACACTTGTCTCATGTTCAACATATCCAATATCTCACACATTCATCAATGTACGTATCAAATATATTTTATACTTGTGTATTCTAGCCTTATACGCTTTATTTACATTAATTATACCATAATTTCATTAATTCCCACTATGTCCCCATTTCACATACCATTCGACCATCATTGGTTTTTCACCTTTCAAATTTATTTTTAACCTAATTTGTGTTCATACTAGTTAATTTACATGCTATAAACCCTAATATACCCCAATTTCCAATTTAGGGTGCACTAACCCCTAGAGTAATAACATTTACATAATGCACACAATATGGAATTTGCACAACATATGCACACTCTCAATATTTTATCGAATACACTTACAAAGCGATTGTTTGGCATCCCCAATAACACTCTATAGCTTCTTTTTGTCTTTGCCCTTATTCTCCTCTAAGTTCTCTCAATTTAGGGGTTTAAAACGCTAAATCTCCAAACCTCTCTTTTTGCATCTAAACCACTTCCTCATGCAAAATTGACCCCAAAATTAGATTTTAAAAGTGATGTAGAGCATTTTTTTTTAATATAAAGTGGGAATTTTTGTGGAGATTTAGGGAATTCATAAAGAAAAGAAGAAAGAAAGAGAGAGAAAGCCTTAATGGTATTGGCCTAAGGGAGAAAGGGAAGAAAGAGAGGTTTTTGGCTTATATGGTACATAAATGCACATACACCCTTTTATATGAAAATCATGGATGGCCATGATCATGCCACGTGATGATCTGATGACTATGATTAATCTTTTTTTATGTTTTAAGCTTCAAAAATGTGATTTTGATGTTTGATATGTCCAAAAATACTTGTTTACACAACAAAAATTATAGAAATCCCAATTTAGGGACCCTTAAAATCTCAAACCCAAAATCCAATAGGAACTCAGTTAATGAATTAATCACATTTTCATGAAATTCAGATAAAATACTTATCAATGTAAAAAAAATCTAATTTCACCACCATTGAACTAATTAGAATTTTTAACCTTTAAGTCATGTTATTCCAGGTCATTCTGGGCACATCCTAACCATTTTACAACTCAACATAAACTAAGGTCACTATTCATTAGATATCGACGTGAAAAAATTTATTAGTCCGATGGTTACTTTAAATAACTTTATTTTCATCATTATTTCTCTTATAAGAGTCTTATGACTAGTACTCCCTCTTAATCACCTCAGTGTGATTCGGTTGCTCAGGAAACATTATTCATGCCTCATGAGGTACTATTCACTTAACTGGAGTTTTAGGGCATTACACTTCATGACATCTTCACATGGATACTTAATTTATTTCAGTGAAATCATCTTATCATATCAATGGTGCAAGTATCCTTAGACTTGAGACCACTAATATCTTAAGTAAAGAGTGATATACTTTAACTCTAATTCTTTTACTTTGAACAACAAGTATACATAGCTAGAAGGATGGGTATATCATGAGATACTTAAAGATAAGGTAATGATCAACAAAGGATTCACCACTTTAGATTATAATGGGTAGTTTATCTCATTGTTCTTATAAATTGTCTTTATTTTGGAAACTTTGGCCAAAGTAAGATGTAAATTAATTTGATTCACAAGGGCAATTTGGAAATAAAGATAAAATTATTAGAATTAACATATTCAGGGCTTAGTTAAACATACCTAATTAAGCATTAAGTTGACACAAGTCTATGCTCAAACCTAAATGACATAAAGAATAGTGAAAAGAGTTTGTTGCACAGTAATTGTATATAGAAAGGTTAAGCCAAACCACTTGACTTTCTAACACTCAGGTGGTTTTGATGCATGGCTATACTCTCATAACTTGTACATATGAGAATTATTAATTAGGAATTAATTATGTTTTAATGAGATTAAATCATAGGAATCCTGGTTGAAGTAGGATTCTAATTCTCCATGTATTGCTAATGTGGTTTGAAAGCCCATAGGTCACACACATAAAGAATTCAAGATTAGAAATTGTTTATTAAATATTTAATGATATGAGATGTTATTAAATATTGAAGAAATAAGAAAGAAAAATAAAATTGGGTTTGGACTTTAATTGGATGAATCTGGTCTAGGATTAGGGTTGGATGCATTGAGACTTAAAGGCCCAATTAAAGGGTTTTATTTTGATATATTTTTTACCAGTCTTTTAAGAGTTAAAAGGCCCACAAGTTAGGTCTAAAGCTAATTCAAATTGGGACCAGGTTAGGCTCAATAGGCTACCCTAAAATAGCCTTGAAATTTGCACGAAGGTATCATAAATGGGCTCTATACATAGAACAAAAATGAGGCATTTCATTGACCAATTTATGGACTATTTTAATTATTTTTATATGAAAACTATATAACCTAGGGGAGCAATTTAAGTATATTAATCAGCCACTAGAGAGCCTCTAAAAACAATTTATGCACGTAAAAGAGTTAAACCATAAATGTTGATTTTTCTTTCTTCTTCTCATTAAATCCAAACACTTATTAGCTTATGGTCTTTTAGGTTTTCTTCTCATCTTAATTCTTGTGTGCATACCTTAGAGGTGTTCCTGAAAAGATCACTATAGTTTGTGATAACCTGATGCGGTTAAAGAAGAAAAGGGAGCTCCACATAGATAATGGTAAAAAGTTTTGAACTTAATTTTTCTGTTATTAGTGATCACTTTTAAGATTTTCGATGTAAATATCATCGATTGGTATTCAAAATTGAGTATGCATTATGAAAAACCAACATATGTATGTATGTATATGTGTGTGTGTCCACGTGTGCACATAGACATATATTGTATCACCTCCTACTCGATCTACTTCTGAACCAGATAAGATATGCCACTTCCTGATAGGTCACCCATTGTCATGCCCTAACTTTTAGTCCAATTTACTCACACATAAAGTGAGAGTTAAAGGAAATCATGGGGAATAAAATTGATATATGTATCGAGTAGAGTCAGTTGGTATGAATAGCATAGTGAAAATTCACTTAGGGACGTAATAGTAATTTTTCAAATTATCAAGGGCATTTCTAAAAAAGATTAATTTAAGGCTTATTAATAAGTGGAACATGTATGGAAGAGATAGAAACATGAAAATAACATGAAAGGAATGTAGAAGTGTGAAAAGAATAAGGTTCAGGACTCGATCTTGGTGAATAGTACATTTGGGTCTAACTAGGATTATCATACCAAAAATAAGTATTCATTAAAAGATAGTGTAGTAAATTTTGAGAACAATTTGAGGTCATATAAGTGTTAAATAAGCAAAAGAAGTTTGAATTGCAATGTGCCAGTGAATAGTAACATGGTTTTATCTGAATGATAAAATATTTGAAATGAGCTGAAAAAAATATGAAAATAGCATAACTTGATGGTCAAAAATTATAACTAAGCTAATTGTATTGAAATTAGAATTTTTTTACCACAGAAAATAATTCATTTAAGCTAATTAAAATGGTGATTTATTGGTTCAGTGGGTTCTGCTCAATCAAAAATTATGAAATTCAAGAGGGGTATTAATTAAAATATTTTTGAATTTTTGGAAATAAGAATGAAATTTTTTGAAGCCTCTATGATTAAAATTGAATTTTTATTCACTAAAATACTGAAGAATTAATCCTAACCATTGGATCTTAAGTGGGATGATGTTGGCCTTTGGAAGAGACGTATATAAGGGTGGAAACATCTAGATTTTATGAGCATCATGTCCCTAAACTCCATGGATGGTCAAAATTAAGCTTTCTCCCACCATAAACATTATATTTTTTCTCTCCTCAACCGCTAAAATGAACCTAAACCCCAAAACCAAAGGTGTACAATCCATCTAACACCTTTAGAAAGCCTAAAAATGGTAAAAAATGAGCAAAACAAGGAAGATTTGGGGGAATTCAAGTATGGAGAATTTTGGAGATTCAAATGTCATATGGTGGTAAGTTGGTTATTTTTAAGGTTTATTAATTTTTTAGGTTATTTTGGGAAACAAAATAAGTGATTCTAGTGTTAGTTTTGAGTTTGGAATAAGTGTGGATTTTTTTTTAATTTTTCTAATGAAAATTTCATTATGTTTATAGCGAATTTTGGTGGTGAGCATGGGATGAGCAAATCAATAGTGTGGAAGGCAATTTTGGAGGCAAATGAAGTCCTAAGTAAGTGTATTTAATGAAATATATACAGATATGTGTGGTTGTTGAATTTAAAGTAATGTGCATGTCTATGGAATTTATGTGATCTAATGTTCATATTGTGTCTAATGCATGATGAAGTCATAAATTAGTAATGTGAATGATTATAATATGACTTAGTTACATAATATGGTGAGATGATTACGTTGAATAAGTTAAACAAATATGGTTATATGGTGTATAATGTATGTTATGGCTAAATAGTTCAAATTGGGTATGTAATATGTAGTTGATGGAAAGTAATGGAATATGAGGAATAATTTTATAGTTTAATTGAGGTTAGAATGAATTTAGTTGAAAATGTGAGTTATTTATGTGTATATTATATTTGGTATAATGGAAATATATTGGTGGTTAAGTGCATGGATATATGATTAAATTAATAGATTTTATAAATTATAATATGTTTAAGTTAAAAATTAATTAAGTGATATTATTGCATTAAATCAATTGTTATACATGTTAAAATGTTTAATATGGATGATTTAAATGAATTATGGGAAGATTTATTTAAATGAATAATTGATGAATAAAAGAATTTTTATGTATATGTATGTATATGGTGTTCTCAAATAAATGTTTAAGTATAATAATAAATATAATGGTTATATATGTAATATTAGTACCTAAATTATATGAAATTAATTTGTGTTATATTGGTAAAGTTAATTAAATGAAGAAAAATAAAATGAAGAAACTAATATTATTCGTATAAGAATTAATGTTATATTTATATATAATAAGTTATAATTAAATAGTTAATTCAAGTATGAATAATTAAAAATAAACGTGTTTATGCGAATTATGCAAAGATATATGGTATTAATAATTAACATATGAGTCAGAAGATATGTGTAATAATAATAATAATAATAATAATAATAATAATAATAATAATAATAATAATAATAATAATAATAATAAATATTTAAGATAGTTAAGGGAATGAAAAATATTTGTGTGAATATTGTAACACCCTAATACCCAATCGAGAACTGGTTCAACTATAGGATGCCACAAGCGATATCTCTCACCAGAATGAAAGATATCGCACTAACTTACTTAACTTACCATTATTAATTTTAACCACCTATCTATAATCATATAATCTAGGGCCCATTATTTATCTTATACATGAGTGCCAATCTAATAATGTTACTCACTTATGCAACTGTGTTGCTAGATTCAAACTCATTAACCTGTGCTGCTTTACTCGAGGCCGTAACGCACCAGCAAAGCCAGTACATTAAGCAATGATGCTCAGTGGTGTATTCAATGAAATATATGTGTAACATACAAGCACATAAGCATGTATCATAAATATGATAACATTAACACTTCATAACAATCCTATGTCACAACACATAAATACTTATAAGATATTCGATTTAATGTATGCTCAGCAATGCAACATATATTCACACAACATAAATAACATTTTCCTTCTCTAATTAGCAATATAGATCGAGTTCATAGTTTACTTAACAATCAGTACTTCATATTCAGTCAATTTTCTTTAGTTATTAATATTCTTTTCACTCTAAACATCATCTTTTCTTTACATCTGTATTACATTCACATACTGACATAGTACAGTATAATCACTTCTAATATTAATTTACCTTACGCTATGGAAATTATGTTATTTATTTGGCTTCCTGGTTTGGTTTTTTTTGCTTCTAACACTTTTTGCATAATCATTTTAATTTACCACATTGATTTCCTTTAATGTATTACTCTTGTCACCATAATTCTATTCCCTTGATTGAGATTAAATAACCTTTATTTTGTATACAAGTTAGTCACACAATGTTCTTTGTTTAATCCTTGAAACATTTCTTATACTAACCTCCACTTTTATTAACTTATAAATTTAGGTAGCCCATATTTGACAAACAAACAATGTTGCATGTAATTATGTTATTTCTTTATCAGTCTTATTATTTATTAACTAGGGTATCTTATAGTCTAATTAAATTCACCCAGATACATTATAATACTTTTAAATCATGCCAAGTAAGTTATAAGTTCGTCGTAATTATTATTATTCACATTCCTTTATGTCATTCTATTTTGGGCCCATACTAGAGAGACTACACTTAAAGATACTGGACAGTGAGATACAGGTTGTTCAGTGGCCCACATTTTAGACCTTGGTACTTACACCTACCGTCTCCAATAGCAGGGATTAGTCCATATAAACCTCCCAATACCGGACTGGTAGATGGTAGGGATTAGTCTTATAGACCTTCCAACATCTGCAAGGAATAGCAAGGATCAGCCCCATAGGAACTCCCAATATCCCAAATTAGCATGTCCATCATATCTCAGGTGGATAGCAGGGATCCACCCTGTATGACCTCTCAATATCTAAAAATAAATCAAATAGGTAGTAGGGATCAGCCCATATGGACCTCTTAATACCCAAATGTGTAGGGCTCAATATTAGAA
>CANXYI010078534.1:0-11905 GCA_948208565.1 Hura crepitans
AAACATGTTCTTTAGTGCTACCAGTTAATCAAAGAGATCATCAGTGGATATTATGTGAAAATTGAAATCGTCTGCATAGATCAAAACACAACTGATCCTCTAACAAAGGCACTTTCATAAGGAAAGTTTGATTAACATGTAAATGCAATAGGCATTAAGTACATGGGTGATTAGCTCTATTACAAGTGGAGATTGTTAGAAGTACGCCTTAAAGCTCATGTAATATGATAGCATTCATGTATTTAAACCTTGTGAATTAATAAAATAAGGCATTCCTCTTTATATCATGGTACTTTTATATATTACTTATAATTATTTGCAACGTATTAAGCCATGTTAAAAGTCTCTGGTATATAACCACAATACGGAGGAAATCATAAAGTGTTCATATTTTGAGATTCTTCTTGCATACAAAAGTGAAATACCTAAATATCCCTGATCATAATATTAACAAGATGAGACATTATTAATGCAAATAGATTAGCACATGTTATACTTCTTGATTGGATTAAGTAGTAGTTCTCACAAACTGTAAGCATAAAGATGCTTAGAGTTAACATGTGGATGCTAACTTAGAAAATAATCACATCGGAGACCTACCACGAGATCTTCACATGGATATTTAATTTATATCAGTGAAAGTGTCTCATCATATTAGTGGTATATATATCTTTAGACTTTAGATCACTAACTATCTTAAATATAGAGTGACACACTTTGACTCTAAAGCTTTTACATCGAAAAAGAAGTATACATAGTAAGTTGCTTAGGTATGCCATAACATATTTAAAGATAGGTTAGTGATTAACAAAGTGATACATCACTAGATACCTCTCTTAACTTGTATACAAGTGATATATTAATTAGTGAATTGATATTTATTTAATAAGATTGAATCATTAAAGTCCCAGATGGACTAAGACTCTATTTCACTGTGTACTCCCAAGCTGTTCTATGAATTGATATTTATTTAATAAGATTGAATCATTAAAGTCCCAGATGGACTAGGACTCTATTTCACTGTGTACTCCCAAGCTATTCTAAAAACCTATAGGGTCACACACATAAAATTTTTTTAGGTAGATTTAATGAGAATGAATATCTAATGATATGGAATATCATTGAAAGATGAATTAAGAAGAAGAAATAAGCAAATAGGCTAGGGGCCCACTTGCAAATGTGAAGTTCAAAAATTAAGGTTTTTAGACTTAAGCCTTGTTAAGTCCAAATTTTAATTGTTCTAGGATCAGATTTTTTTATGGGATTTTAAAATATTCAAAAGGCCTTAAATTAGTGTAATTATTAATCCAAAATAGAGCTTAAAAGTTCCACATAAGATTAATGAAAGTGAAGGCCAAAATAGATTGCATATAAGCCTATTAAAAGGCTTATGCATACAGGACTGAATAGGGCCTAATATGTGGGTCCATTCTAGTTTGACTTAGGGCAAATTTTAAGTGTCAAAATTTGACATAAAAATTATTTTTTTAAATATATATAACCCTTATAACTATAGCTTCCATATGCTTATTTTCTATAGTAGAAATTTCCGCATAGAATAATTCAAAACACACAAATTTCTTTGTCCTCTTTCATCTACTTAAAAATCCTACTATCACCTAGATTTCTAAGTTACTCTTTTCTAAGAACTTCTTGTGTGGATTACCTCGAGGTGTTCCTCAAATAAGGTCACTATGGTTTGAGACAACCCAATAAGAAGAGGTCAAGGAATCTACTATCATCATTTATGGTAAATCACAAAGTACTACTAGATTTATTAATTAAAATGTATTTTAAAATATCGAAGTTCATTATCTTTGCCGATTTTTCTCAAATTTTTAATTTTTTTACTATGTATGATGGAGAAAAACTAACATAAATACCTCTCTTTTCTTGTACTTAAGTGAATTCATTAATTGAAAATTAATAATGATTTCAAGGAGTTAAAATTATAAAATCCCAATTCTACTTGGATTATGATCGCTTATCTATTACCTTCATGTTTCAAAAGCCTAAAAGGTCAAACAAATATAGGATTTAAGTTCAAGGTAAAATGTATGATATTTAATGACCTAGTATATCATTAGGATTGAAGAAAGAAAAAAAAAGCTAATTGTGCTTAGAGCCTAAGAAGCAGAAATGTAGAACATAAAATGTATATGCAAATAAAACTAGTAAGCCCTATACACATATAGAAAAGGACCCATTAAAGTGGATGTAATTTGGCCTAATTAGGTCAACCTTTTAAAAGTTAAAAAGAATACTATTCTTACCTAGGGTTGTACAAAAAAGGTAAAAAAAAAACCCCTTTTAAGAGTTCGGCTAACATAAGTGAGTCATAATACACTTTTTTGCATCATCTTTTTCTCTTCAAACCTTAGCTACCTCTTTTACTAGCCTCTAAGCAGCTGAATTTCATTGCTACTCTTAGAGAGTTCTTGGACTTGTCTTCTCATGTGGATTACATTGGAGGTGCTCTTAAAGTGGAATGTTGTGATTTGTTACAACCCGATGTGAAGAAAAGTCAACAAAAAGGAATCGACTTGAAAAATTATAAATCCTTCAAAATTAATTAAATTGTTTTTTATTTTGTATTTTTTGACCTTCCACCCTATATTTAGAGTGGAAACCATTTAATTTTCCATTATGCTTGAGGTCTTGAAATCCTACATATTAAGCACTATGAATTTTATAATCTACTAGTCACTGAAGTTTCATATGTTATTTTTTATATAAGTGTTAATTTAATATTATTGTAACAATATATTAAGATGATTTTATGAGATTGAGATTTTAGCAAATTGATATTTAACTTTGGATTAATGAACTTGAAATTTTAGCAAGTTTGATTTTAATATTATTTTGAATAGGAAAAATTAGAAATAAAAAATTCATTGATAACTTTTTGGATAATATGGCTTCATTTTAAAAGCAAAAATATTGGCAACAAACATAGACTAAACCGTTGGTTACTGCTATTTTTAAAGAAAAATAATAAAGTTTTTAAGAAATAGCAATAATATATTGGTTGCTAACTTTTTTAATAAATTATTAGTTAAAAAATAGCAATTAAATATTTTATCGCTATCTTATCTCACTAAAATAACTAAATTACTTGAAAAATTAACAACTAATTTTTGTAAATTCAATTTTCTTGATTGCTAGGGTTATAAAGGTAAGACTTTTAATTATTGAAAATTTGCTACTGCTAAAATTGAAAATCAGTCACTAAAGGGGTTTAGTGACTAATTTTTACCCTCTATATCACTAAATTAATTTATTTTGGTAAAATGTGATAAGTTGAGATTGATTAGCTTATTAAGCGAGAAAAAAGATGTTATTACACAAGAAGAAGTGATTATTGGTTTTTCTCCATCATACGTAGTGGAAAATTTAAAATTTGAGAAAAATATGCAAAGATAATGGTCTCGGATAGTTTAAAATACATCTTAAACAATAATCTAGTAGCATTTCATGATTTACTATAAATGATGATAGTAGATTCCTTCTATGAGCTCTTCTAATTGAGTTGTTGTAAACCATAGTGAACCTCTTTTAGGAATGCCTCTAAGGTAATCCACACAAGAAGTTCTTATAAGAGACAACTTGAAAATCTAGGTGCTAGTAGGATTTTCAAGTGGATGAAGAAAGAAGAAGAAATTTGTGTGTTTTCAATTGTTCTACGTGGTAGTTTCTACTATAGAAAATATGCATATAGTGCCTATTGCTATAAAGATTATTTATACTTTAAATAAACCTTTTTTAGGTTAGATTTTGACACTCAAAATCTACCTTAAGTCAGACCAAATTGGATCTACACATTAGGCCCTATTCAATCCTATGTGCATAAACCTTTTAATAGCTTATGTGCAATTTGCTTTCGCCCTAATTTCATTAATCCTATGTGACACTTTTAGGCCTTATTTTGGATTAATAATAACTCTAATTTAAGGCCTTTTAAACATTTTAAATGTCCATAAAAAATTAGATGCAAGAACAATTGAAATTTAGACTCATTATGGCTTAATTTGAAAAACCTTGATTTCTAGACTACACATTAGCAAGTGGGCCCCCAAGTCCATTTGCTTATTTTCGCTTCTTAATTCATCTTCCAATGATATCTCATATCATTAGAACACTTATTCTTATTCAATCTTCATCAAACTTCTTTTATGTGTGTGACCTTATGGGTTTCCAAAATAGCTTGGCAATAGATAGTGAAATAGTCTAACTAGGACTATCGATTCGATCTTATTGAATCAATATAAACTCACTAATTAATATATCAATTGTATACAAGTTAAGAGAGGAATAAAGCCATGCATCATGACTACCTAAGTGCTTTAAAGTCAAGAGGCTTTACTTAACCCCTCTATATACAGTTACGGTGTAATAAACTCCTTTCACCTTTACCTTATCCAATTTTGAGTATACACTTGTGTCAACTCATAACTTAACTAAGTATATCTAATTAAGCCCTAGACATATTGTTTTGAAAATTTCACATTTATTCCCAAAATGTCTATAATGAATCCCATTCACTCATGGCACTTTGCTCTAGCTAGAGATTTTTAAATATAGATTGCTCATTAAAATAGTGAGATAAACTCTCCACTGTAATCTGGGGTGGTGAATCATTTATCGATCACTACCCTATCATCAAATATGTTATGGCATACCTAAACACCTCAGTGTGTATACTTCTTATTCAAAATAAATGCTTTGCTATCCAAGTATGTCACTCCATATTTAAGATAGTTATTGATCTCAAGTAGAAGGATACTTACATCATTGATATGATGAGATACTTTCACTAACATATATTAAGTACCATGTGAAGATCTCATAGTGGGTCTCCAATGTACTTACTTTTTAAGTAAGCATCCATATATTAACTCTAAGAATCTCTATACTTACAACTTGTGAGAAATACTGCTTGATCCTATCAAAAAGTATAACATCTGCTAATCTATCAACATTTACAATGTCCTATCTTGTTAATACTATAATCAAGGATTTTTAGGTGTATCACATTTGCATGCAATAAGAATCTCACATCATGAACACTTTATGATTTCCTCTACACTATGATTATATACTAAGGACTTTATAACATGTTTTAATACATTGCAAATAATTATAAGTAATATATAAAAGTACCATGATATTAAGAGAAATGCCCTATTTTATTAATTCATAAGGTTTAAATACATGAATACTACCCTATTACATAAGCTCTGGGGCATACTTCTAACAACGGTAATGGGATTGTATGTAGTTTTATGTCATAATATTTGTCAAATGATTCTAGAAGAAGGATTTCAACATTTAACTACTATAGTACTTAAATGATTTATGTTTGTAATTATGGCATTGACTACTTTAGATAGTGATTAGATCAAGCATGTTGATAGAGGCATTGAGGAACTAGACATTCAAGGAAATCTAAGATATTTTCCATATCCTAAAGTGAGCAAATTTATTTTTAAAATATTGTAATTTGTTCTTTCATTAGCATGCATATTTATTCACAATCATAAATAGCATAGTTTATTATTTATCAAAGAAATGTAAAGGTGTAGTAAATGCTACTTATATGGTAGCTTTGTCTCTAGGTTCTAAATAAAAACCTTTTGTGCTAGAAAGGCATCAATTATCACACAAAATGTTAAGGCTATATATTCTTATGATATGTTATTTACATTTGTGTATATTGGGTGAGAAGGGAAAACAAATTATTCTTGAGTATTTCTTAATGCATTAACAAGATAGGGATATGATACTCCACTTTAAAGTGGTGGTAAGAATCGCATAATTATTTCTATTTTAATATCAATTGTGCTATTAGCATTAGATTTACTACTACTACTACTATTATTATTATTAGTATTATTATTATTATTATTATTATTATTATTATTATTATTATTATGCTGTTGTTATTGTTGTAGATGTTGATTATCCCAATATTCTAGATTTTTTTAGTTGCATAATCATGGTAAATGATATCATTTAAATGAATTTCATAGATGAGGATGAAAATACAAAAATAGGAATTAACTTGATGCATTCATTATTACTAGTGAAGGCCATTGGTGTATTGAAGCCTGAATTTTTAATTTTAAAATTAATACCAAATTATCCTTTATATTGACAAAATTTAACTCTTATTGGATACTTTATATTGCATACTTTCATTAGGGTGTAAGACTTAGCTTATAAATTATTCACTAAATAAGAGTAGAGAAGAATAGATGTGTAATGACTTGAATTTTTGGACTGTAGTTGAGATCTTTTAGAAATATGGAATCAGCAGTATGAGGAATAAGTAAGTTAAAAAAAGGGTATATTTAAAAATTTAGAGATTGACTTGTGGACTTAATTCCAAAACTAGAAAAGCCAAAGGGCTAAAATGAAATTTTATCAAGTTAACTATTGAAATGGAGTAATTAATGGACAAGTTTGATTAACTAATGGAAATTAACTAATTTTTAAGACACATAAGAGGATGGACAAGTGTTGTTAAAGGATATTTGCCATATATTTACTATATATAGTAGTTAAAGTTAAAAATAAAAAAATTAACCAAACAAAATAAAAAAGGAGAGTATTAAGGAGGTGATTTAAGTGAGCAAATATATGGAAATAAAAAAAAGTTAAATAAAAGAAGGTTATAGAGGAACAAGGTAGAATTAAAATGTATTCTTGGTTATTCTAATAAATGGAAAAATATAAAGGTTTATGTGGTAATTTGCCAAGGGAAATTTAGCCAAGTGGCTTAAAAAGTTAGTTCCTCCTTATGAGCACAAGCCACCAAAATCAAGAAAAAAAAAAGAAGAAAGAGGAGAAAGAAAGGGAATTCGAGGTTTAAAGGATTGCATGAATTGGAAATCAATAGAATTTATTTTATAGAGCCTTATTTTTTACTTCTAATTAGTTTATTCTAGTCGAAGGAAGTTAAGAGTTACTAAAATAAAGGCTTCTCTTAATGACATCAACATGCGATGATGAATTTCTTAACTCATATGTGAGTTGGAGCTTAAAATTATTTAATCAAATAAAATTTTTAGTTTATGTTTCAGTTAAGATTAAGAAATTTAATTCATTAGAGGAATTTAATTCTGAGTGGGATTTAAATTTTTTTTTACATGCTGTCACTTTCGTTTGGTTAAAAGAAATAATGTTGGAAGTAGATTTTGTTGTTGCAAACTGGTAATTTGATTTTGGCTCTATTGATTTTGGACAACCAAAAAAAAAAGATGGATCAAGATTAAATTCAAAGAGAATATATGTATTTAAGAGTTAAATCTAGGTATGTGTATAAACTATTCTTATTGATTTTCTTTAATAATTGCCAAAACTTGGAATAGTTTGGTTCTATAGTTCATGTTTATATTTTCAATAATTTTTGAAGTTTGGTGATAAAATTTATGTAAAGTTATGAACTATTGGTGTGTTTCTATAAGGTTGATTCCTTAAAAATTATGTATAATTGATTAGAAGCAGGATATGATGTATATTTGCATAATTGGATTTGAATGTGTTAAGAAATTCTACACTTTTAAGTGAAAATTGTGATTTGAATCTACGTATTTATAGGCCTCATAGCCATGGTCCCCTATATAATTTTTGGAATTTCAAAGTGCTCATGGCCACAACCCATAAGTTCTCATAGCTGTGACCCCTCAACAACACCATTTTTTTTTCTATAAGTTTAAATTAAATGATTTTAAAGGGGTTTTCCTATATATTTATTTTCAAGTTGCTTAAGGTATTTTTAAAACATATTCAACTAAATTTATTTAAATAAATTGGCACTTTAGTCTTGGTTTTTAATTTTATTTATCAAGTAAATAAGACACTCCTTCTAGAGGAAGGTAAAAAAGGGTGAAATAAACATTTTGCAGGACAAGTAAAATATGTGGATTATCTATAAGACAACCTCTGAATATGCTATATTAAATATTCAAATGAGTATTTAGTAAACTCTTGAGCTTGTCAAAAATAATTATTTTATATTATGACATGATGTATGCTTAGAAATATAATTTGATTAATGTTAATAAAATGAAGAATAATATCTTATACCATGTAAGTTTATGCTACTTACTTGGGTAAGTAAAGAGATCTTGAAATTATCGATATTGTAATTTTAATAGGTGACTTTTGAATGGTATTTTATTTTGTAATTATATATACATTATGAAAACATATTGTGCATGTATGATTGGAAGTGTATGATATTGCAATTGCTATACTAAATTGATATTGCTATATTAAATTGATGTATATTTAAATCATAGAGATAATGTTTAATCTATGCTATTTTGAATAGCATATGAAATAAGATTTTGATATGAGTTTTGGTTGCATGAGATACCTAAACAAAGAAATGAAATTATTATATTGAGCTTCTAAGTAGTGAAATATTATTATGAATAAACATGATGTATTTAATTCATTTAAATAACATGAGGTATCTTAATAACAAGGAACTACTATAGTTATTATATTATGAGCACAATTATTGAAAAGCAAAGTGATGCCATGAGTGGGTGACTATTACTTCATAGTGAGTACCGACATCTGATAACGTCTAATGCATGATTTTTTATTAGATTACAATTGAATGAGAATATTAATATTTTGCCCATGTATCCTTAGACTAACACTGTAGCATTGAGATAAGGTGGCATGCCACTAAGGTAATAATAGTATTGCACTACACTAGTTTTATTACAAGTACAGCCACCTAAGCTCCGTGAGCACTACATAATTTATTATATTGCAAGTATAGCCAAGTAAGCTTGGAGGGTATTATATAATTATTATTGAGTGGGCACAACCACATAAGCTTGAAGAGCATCGTGAGACTGAGTTTATTGATTTGTGGGTAAGGACAAATAAGTCTCGCCTACACCATACAGCCTGTTATCTAGTCTATAATAGTTTTAAAATACATTGGACAATAAAAAGTTATAGAAATAAAAAATGATATAGCATTTAAATGGATAATTGTCTCATGTTACTTGTGCTTTCATTAACTAAGATGATTGTTATAATTACCATGAGTTGTATTGTCATGCATTAAATTTAATAATGTTGTGACAGTACAAATTATTGACTAAGCTGGAGATATAGGTAAAAGTAAGCATTGTATTATTATAAGGCATATGTAAGTTTGATCATGTTTTGAATTCTAATATGGTTATACTCATATTTATACTTAGAACAAACTGGGAATTGATGATTGAATAACTTAGAACTAAGGAAAATTAAACACCTATATGATAATTAATGTAAAAGGAAAAGTGTTAATTGCAAGTTAAATTTTAACGATTCGAATTGTTACATGTATAGATTTTTATATTAGTAGGGTGTTCAATTGAACTTATACCTTATGAAAACAAGTTGTATGTGTGACCCCCTTCACCCGACCCATTCTCAAATCTGAATAAGAGACGGCAGACAATTGATTTCAACATGATATAATCCCTTATAACTTAAAACCTTTTTTTGACTTGCTTAAAATGCAAACCTTTCAAACATCCACTTAACAAAAGCCACTTTATAGGTTATACTATTAGGGAGTCATCGTCTCAAAAATTTGGCAGCATAATAGCTATTTGGTGGCACTATCCTAACTAGTAACTTACAAGAAAAAAACTTTTAAGGAATATCCTCAATCCAATCAACCACGTCTTAACCTCTATCCAACTCAAACATATATCATCCATAAATATGTCACAACATGCACCATGTACATCTCATAAAACTTACACATGCATTAAACTTAAAACATACATAGAAGCATACATTATACATATACATCCCATACTTAATAGTTTTATATATACCCTTGATATAAGTTTAGGTCCATGGCCTTTTACTATTACATATAAGTGCCCACATATGTACAATAAGACCATATATAAAATTTATACAAAAAAGGAGCTTCTTTATTGCTAGACTACTACTGGGACTTAACCTGCACTTTATCAACAGTTTTAACCTACATATTGCAAAACAAAATAATGCACTAAGCTTTGCAACTTAGTGGTGTATCTAATAACATTAAGCGCATATATACATATGCAAATCATATTCATGATAATATATAACATATAAATAATTATCACAATAAGAAAGTATGTGTGTGTAAACAATTAGGTTAATTACATGCAATAAATAACATATTTTACATGCTTAACCATATAATTTGTATATGACAATTTACATGTCACCTATTCCTCTAAAACTTAACATCACATAATCATACATGTAAAAACATTACTCAACATAAACCCTATACTTAATTTTCTCATGATCAATTAAATGCTATGTCCTATTATTAAGGTTACTACTAATAATGATTGCACTTATATAAATTCTTGAGAATTTTAATCACATCAAATGTATCTTAATCATGTATGCAAATTTCTCATCTCTTAACATTTTTCTTGAATAATTATTCATAATCATGATAGTCATAACTTTCTGTTATTTTGCCCATATCTAATAAATAGGATCCTAATGTTGGATAATAGGACTATGATATATGTATGGCACCAAATTAAGGCTTACATGTCTATACTCACAATATATAAATGTACAGTACCTATTCGGGGCTTACGCAAATGTACCTACACCATATATATGTACAGTACCTAGCTAAGGCTTACACGGCTATACTTGTACCATATATATATGTATAATACCAAGTCGTGGCTTATGTGGCTATACCCACACCATATATATGTATAGTACCCAATTAGGGCTAATGTGGCTATACTGGCACCATATTTAAGCTCGAAGGCCATAAAATGGCATTGAAGTGCCCTAACAATTTCTAATCTCCCTAGTTGACTATTCTACCTCTCTAGGTTAGGTTGTCTATACTCATATAGGCATCTTTTATTCCTCTTTTATGATTAACAAAATTCTCATGCCATTTAACTCTTTTTTTGTGTCATGCATCATAAGTTACTTACCATTACTCACCTTAATGTTATTATGTGATTATAGTAGCAATATACATCTTCATTCCCATATACTAATCATTAAGCCCTTTTTACCATTAAAGAAAGCATTACTCATCTTTAAAGGACCTTTCAGCCACATATATTCATGACACCATTTTAAACATACTCATATAGTTACATGATGTCATGCATAAGTTCCATATCATGAATTATGCACTTTCTAATCTTTCCATTTCATTTTCTCATTAATGCATTTTACATTAACCATATGTCGTACATCACAATTCATATGATATTCCATTTGTAATACACACATACTTTTTCATATTTTGGGCCATTATGCTTTATACCTTCATAGGATCATTTTCCACTTATAGGCCATTCAGTCAATAAGCATATAATTCATTTGAATGACAAGCATCGAATCCATATACATATCAAGCACTTTTGCCCGTAGTTGATATAGAGTTTTAAGGCCATATATACATGCTTCATACATAACAACATTATTAGTAGCTAGAAATTCTAATTTCCTAGCTAGGAATATCCACTCACCTTCTAGACTAACTATTAGGAATCCAGCACCTGCTCCTTTTTGATTGACTATCCTATTGAAGAACATCTTCCATCCTTCTTGGGATATTACCCTCAAGTATTCATTTGGAAATTCAAACTCCTTTTGCTTTTCCTCGATTGGTTGTTGTGCAAAGACTTTAGCTATAGCTTAACCTTTTATTATCTTTTTAGTGATGTAGGTGATGTTAAATTCTTGTAAAAGTAAAATCTATTGGCCTATTTTACGTACTAAGGAGGGTGCAGTTTGGAAATACCTAAGAGGGTCATGTTTTGCTATTGCCTCTACTTTATAGGACTGGAAGTAGTGCTATAGCTTCTTGGAGACCCAAATCATCTCCAAACATATC
>CANXYI010078617.1:0-14248 GCA_948208565.1 Hura crepitans
TATGAATTTCTGGTCTTTGCAGTATTTAAATGGAGAAGAATGTGTTGAAACCATAGGTTCTTTAATTTGTTGTCAGTCAAGATAGTCAAAAAGCTCTTGTACTAGCTGCACTATCACTACTGTAATGGTGCTTCTAAATAATGTAGAAGCATTATATCACTTGTGTATTACATTACATTATATTAGTTTGTACCTTGACTAATGAAATTGGTTTTCATATCTGCTTTTGTTTTTAACAGAGGAGAGCCATGCAAACCTAACTCTTTTTTCTTTTTCTTTCTTTTATGCAGTTTCCAGCACATGCCTCAAATGTATCTTCCGATTCTTCAGAATTTGATATTCAGAAAGATTTCAACTCTGCATTATATGAGATCTTGCGAGGGGAGTTTGATAACCAAACATTTAGGTACTTAATGATATTCTTTTCATTTGTTATTTCTTACCTCAGTTGCCGCTCTTCATGGTGTGTGTGCATTGACATGTCTTACATGATATCTCTATTGGTGTTTTCATGACATTATATCTGCAACTTGTTACCTTGTTGTCTTCTGGTTTCCATGACATTGTTTGGACTTCTTGATTTTTAGAAATCCATGGGGTTGCAAGCATCCAGTCACACATGAAGAGGACTTAATTGATGATAGGTGGTGGAATTTGTATGACAATTTGTGGATTATTGTTAGTGAGATGAATGGTAAGGGCCCAAGCAAGATGTTACCAAAACCATCATCAACAGGGGGACCCTCATTTGGTCAGAGAGCCCGCGGTCTTGTTGAATCATTGAACATTCCAGCTGCAGAGATGGCTGCAGTTGTTGTTTCAGGAGGAATAGGCAATGCCTTGGGTGGTAAACCAAATAAAACTGTTGATAAAGCCATGCTTTTAAGAGGGGAGAGGTGCCCAAGAATTGTTTTCCGACTAGCATTTACATATCTTTGCAAATCTTCTCTGGAGAGAGCATCACGATGTGTGCAACAAGTGAATTCACTTTTCCCTTGTCTTCTGGCTCCTGAAGATGAGCAAAGCAAGAGCAGATTGCAGTTTTTCCTCTGGTACTATTTCTTTCACCTCAACTACATTCCCATACATGCTTGTGTTCTAGATGTTTTCTTTCCGAGGTTTTTTCTTTTGTCCATTTTCAATCAAGATTTGCTCAATCGTAGATGTTCGCCATAAATTTTTTAACTTTCTTTCTTCTTCTTCCTCCTCTTCTTCTTTTTTTTTTTTTTTTTTTTCCGGGCTTATTATCAGGGTTTTGCTTGCAATAAGGTCCCAATATGGGGGTTTAGATGACGGTGCTCGTTTTCATGTTATATCACATCTGATCAGAGAGACAGTTAACTATGGGAAAGCAATGCTTGCTACTGCCATTGTAGGGAGAGATGACTCTTCTGATTTGGGGAGTAACTTGAAAGATACAGGCTCCATTCACAATCTGATTCAGAAAGATCGTGTTCTTACTGCGGTGTGTTTGAATTATTATTTTTCTTTCCTCTTTGCTTTATGATATGCCAAAACCCAGCATTGAAATATAAGTTTACATGACTTTTTTTTAGTTTGATTATTGTTTTATTTAGTTGCATGGAATTGTCACATTGATAATGTCATGAACACAGTTTCCTAACCCAGATTGGACTTTCTGGTCCAAGTGCTGAACATGAAAGTGAACTGCTGGTCGGTCTGAGTTTAGCTAGAAACTATTTTTTTCTATGGACCAGTCAAAACTATACTAATTTTCTGGATGATTGGAACCAGTCATCCTGTTTGCTGTGCATTGGGCTTGGCTGATTGTGTTGCAGTGATCCTTCTCCCATGAGTTGATATTGAAGTCCATAGGATTTGAACTTGAGCCGTATAGAATTCTATTATAGTCTTTTGGATTAAGCAACATAACCCAATTAGCAGAATTTTCTCTTTTTTAATTTTATGTTAAAACCAGATTGCATGTATAACATGCGCAAATTTGTCAAAACTAAAATTTTATATTCTATCCACTATTTTTTTTCCTCATTGTTAACTTTTTTTTTTTTTATATATAGTTATTATATTGTTAAGAAACTGCAAGTTCGGTGAATTGATTATAGCTATTAAAATGAAATTCCATTTTAGCATAATTATTACAATTACACACATTATTATCTTATTTGAAGTGACTTATATATTCAGAAAAATAAATCATCAAATAAGACATGTATAAAATATATTAACTTCAACTTTTTTTTTTGGGATAAATTTATTCTATAAATCTTAGTGAAATTATTATAATAACTTGTCTGTGTTGTGTTAAAATATTTTGAAGTTGCTATTTTAGATAAAATTAAGATACAATTAATGTATTCTTAAGAATTCTGATTCAAACCCAGTTCTACTCAGGTTGAAAATTAATCTCATGACTTTCAGAGTTCAGTTCAAAATCCTTACTGATTATAATGAGATGAACAGTAAAAAAAAACTGATGCAGCATTCTATGCAAACGATAGGAAATGACATTTTTAAGTAATTATGTTACTGACAACTTTGCTTAGTAACAGTTATCACAGCATATCCTATGCCATGGATGCATGTTCCCAATGAGGTTCACCTTGATAAAAAAACAGTTGATAGAGAAACTGTCTCAGGATCTGAATCTCCATTCCACATGTCACAACGATATGTTTTGTGAAAGTGAAACCCTCTTTCTAACAGATTAATGCTACGGTAGATGGTGATGATTTGTTGGCATTTTGTTCTAATGGATTCATCATTGTAATTCCCTGCTAACAGTCTTCTCATATTTGGTATATTTCTCTCAGGCGGCTGATGAGTTAAGATATTTGAAGACATCAATATCTGACCGCTCTAGACAGTTGCTTGATCTCCGTGCTAGGATGGAGGAGAATACATCAATTGAAACTAGCAATAAGAAATTATTTGAGGACGAGATACACAGTAGCTTGGCTACAATCCTTGCTTCAGATGATAGCAGGCGAGCTCAGTTCCAGTTAGCTTATGAGGAGGATCAGCAAAATGTTGCTGTATGTTTGTTTTATCCATCGTATAACATACTTCTTTTCACTCATTAAGGGGTATTGCTTTTGTTTTCCAAAATGCTGAATATCATTTTATGCACTATACATACTATTGTAGGAAAAATGGATACACATGTTCCGTTCTTTAATTGACGAGAGGGGTCCCTGGTCAGCAAATCCTTTTCCAAATAGTGTGGTAAAGCATTGGAAACTTGACAAGACAGAAGATGCCTGGCGACGTAGACCCAAGTTAAGACAGAATTATCACTTTGATGATAAGCTATGTCATCCTCCTGTTACTGGTGGCATTGAGGATGGTGTTCCTGTTGATGAAGGCAAAGCTGGTTTTGTAGGCCATATTCCTGAGCAAATGAAGCGATTTCTGTTGAAAGGAGTGCAAAGGATAACTGATGAGGGGCCCGCAGAAACTGGTGACACTGATGCTGGACCTAGCAACGAAATCGTGTCTGTCTCTGAGGATCCTTCTGATAGCCAATACTTGGACGCAGCTAAAGGATGCATTGATCAGAAGGATGCTATACAAGAGAAAACAGACACTTCTTCCTCATCACAAGAGACAGAAACTAGTGAGGTATATTATAACTAAGCTGGAGAAAATTAAGACAGCATTGTCACTTTGCTAATATCTGAAGTTTTTTCAGGTTCTTTTGTCAGTTCCATGTGTACTTGTGACACCAAAGAGAAAGTTGGCTGGAAAATTGGCAGTCATGAAAAATTTCTTGCACTTTTTTGGAGAGTTTTTGGTTGAAGGCACTGGAGGATCATCTGTTTTCAAGAACTTTGATGCGTCAACCAATTCTGATACTACCAAGCTTGAACAAAATCCCAGGTCTCTTAAGTGGCCCATGGCTGTTGATAATGTAGATATATTAAATGACAATTTGCATCAAAGACGGTTAAAACAAGTTAAGCGGCACAGAAGATGGAATATAGGCAAGGTAAACAATCTCTATTAAACTTCATTTTGTTTTGATTCTTTGTATCTTTCACATGAAGCTTGATTTGCATTGTTTCTTTTGTTTGTCATAGATAAGAGCTGTCCATTGGACTCGCTCTCTGCTTAGATACACTGCTATCGAGATTTTCTTTGGTGACTCAGTTGCCCCAGCCTTTTTAAATTTTGCATCACAGAAGGATGCAAAAGAAGTTGGTAATCTTATAGTTGCTACTAGAAATGAATTCCTGTATCCAAAAGGGAGTGGCAAGGACAAGAGTGGAACTATAATGTTTGTTGATCGACGTGTAGCGTTGGAGATGGCAGAAATTGCGAGAGAAAGCTGGAGGAGAAGGGAAATGACAAACTTTGAATACTTAATGGTTCTCAACATGCTTGCTGGAAGATCATATAATGATTTAACACAGTATCCAGTCTTTCCTTGGATTTTGGCTGATTATTCTTCTGAGTCTCTAGATTTTAACAAGTCATCAACCTTCAGAGATCTCACTAAACCTGTTGGAGCACTAGATTTTAAGCGGTTTGAGGTTGGTTCTTTGTGTTCAAGTTTTTCAATGCTGATTAATACAATCAGATTTGTCAAAATGTTATATAATTGGCTTCTGAGCTCATCATAGCATTTTTCAACCCTTACAGGTTTTTGAAGATAGATACCGTAACTTCTCTGACCCTGATATACCCAGGTAACCTTTGAATGCATTTTCTGGGATACGTTGGTTTTTTACCTCCATGATCTGTTAACAAACATGCAATTTTACTTGCTTGTGTCACAGTTTCTACTATGGCTCTCATTACTCAAGTATGGGGATTGTTCTGTATTATCTTCTTAGATTAGAGCCTTTCACATCACTTCATCGCAATTTGCAGGTACTGATTTTAATTTAGTATATCTCTTAAATATTATGAGACAGAATAGCAACCTTATAGATACAACTTACATGAATGAGTAATTTGTTCATCTGTGAAGCAATAGTTAACCTTTATGATATTGAGTGTAATTTTTTTTTCTTTGTTCTGTTATCTGGTCAGTGTGCAATTTTCACAGTTTGGATATTCTTTACCATTTTGTCAAATAAATAAATAAATAATTCCATTGGACTCTAGGTAATTTCATTTGTATGTTTTCCATTTATTCCATTCTTATGTTTCCACTTATACATTTTAACATCCATATTCTCCTACCTCTATCATATGCCTTGCTATTCTTTCTTTACCTTATATTATCTTCTCTGGCATGCACCTTAGCTAATTATAATATTATAATTCTATCTTTAGAGCCATTTCACACCATGATGTCGAGTGAACATTTGACATTGGATATAAAACTTCACAGCTTAAAGTCTTCGTTATTACAGATTGCTTTAAGTTAAATTTTGAGTTATTACTTTGGCTTTTCCAACTAGATTCTTATCATGTTAAAATTATTTACTTTATGAAATTAACATTTGCAATAGAATGAAACTAGAATATCAAATTCAGTTATTTCTCTGAATTTATTGGGCTAGTATTAGTATAGTGGATCTTTATGGTATTCAAGGTGTATGACAAGAAAAACTCGCATGCTTTATTTGGTGTTGATATGTGTTCTACTTTCAATCTGTTTATGTCAATCTATGTCGTCCCCTGGTTCGAATGCCTCACTATCCTTTTATTCTCTTAGGGTGGTAAATTTGATCATGCAGATCGTCTGTTCCAAAGCATTGAAGGCACATATCGTAACTGCCTTTCTAATACAAGTGATGTAAAGGAATTAATTCCAGAGTTCTACTACATGCCAGAGTTTCTAGTTAATTCAAATTCCTATCATCTTGGTGTCAAACAAGATGGGGAGCCAATAGGTGATGTTTGCCTTCCTCCTTGGGCCAAGGTATGTGAGCTTCCATGTACTTCAAGTGTGAGGTTCCAAAATGCTCCGTGTCCCATAATAATTGTCCCACTTTCAATTTTTGTTTGTCCCAAGTTATAGTCCACTTTCTTTTTTGACATTATAGTTGATTTGCTAAATGTCCAATGTATCCTTATTTGATTGTGCCTTATGATCAATAAATTTAAATTATTATTCTTGGTTAGCAATACGCCCCTAGTTAATATAGTGACATCAATGAAAATGCATTGGTCCAACCAAATTAACTAAATATTTTTAATTGGTGTGAATTGATTTAGTCTATTGTTTTGGGTTTGAAATGTTTTGGAGTTTATTGTATCGCTAATTATAAATATCTGAAGGTTAGACT
The DNA here is from genome assembly GCA_948208565.1 of Hura crepitans. NCBI lineage: Eukaryota > Viridiplantae > Streptophyta > Magnoliopsida > Malpighiales > Euphorbiaceae > Hura > Hura crepitans. The sequence goes on from CANXYI010078617.1 coordinate 6,219, forward strand.
AGGTGGGTAAGGAGAAAAACAACTATTATGGCCTAGGATTATAACTAATGAATTGTGAATAGATATTTATGTATTAGATTTAGAAGTATTGCAGGCAAACAATGCAGATATCATGTTTATTCACCATCAAAATAGGAAACAGAAAATATTCTAGTGATACAACAGATGTGAACATTCTTCTGAAGTATGCTTTGTTGACTGTGTTACAGAGTATTTCAATGAAGAGAGATTTTATATATTTCTAGAAGTCAAAGTATGCAACATTAGCTTTTTATGGGGCAAATTGATGTTTTTGAGTTCTGTATGATTCCACTTTCAGAGCTTTTGGCAAGTTTTAAGCGCCATTGAACTTGATTAAAGGGCATTACTTAAGTTTATTCTCTCTTTTTTCTTTCTTCTTCTTCTTCCTTGTCTTTTTTTAAAAAGGAAAAAAAAAAAAAGAAAAAAAGAAAACTATTCTTTCTAGTTGTTTTTCCTGAGTTACAGAGGAAGTGGTCTTATCCTCCATTCCTCACTCTGTATACTTATGTATATATTCAATATGTGTGCATGTAGGAATCCATATGCGCGCTTTTTCAATGATTAACACCCATAAAAATTTACTTTAACATTTCTTTTTGTTCTTTCCTTTTTCTTGGATGGCAGGGCTCACCTGAATTATTTATAAACAAAAATAGAGAAGCCCTAGAAAGTGAATATGTTAGTTCAAATCTTCACCATTGGATTGATTTGGTATTTGGTTACAAGCAGCGGGGAAAACCAGCCGTAGAGGTATTGCCAGATTGTTTTAATATCCTTTATTTTTTCTCCTTCCTTCTGAACTCCTGCATATTGAAACTTGGTTTAGTGCTCATAAGTCCTTGAAATGGCTTGAAATTACAGGCTGCAAATATATTCTATTATTTAACATACGAGGGTGCTGTCGATCTAGAGACCATGGAAGATGAGCTGCAGAGATCGGCAATTGAAGATCAAATTGCAAATTTTGGGCAGACACCAATTCAGATATTCCGTAAAAAACACCCAAGAAGAGGGCCACCAATTCCAATTGCTCATCCATTGTACTTTGCTCCTGATTCTATTAATTTGACATCCATTGTGCCTAACACAAGCTACCGGTTGTCAGCTGTCTTATACGTTGATGTATTGGACTCAAATATTGTTATTGTAAACCAAGGGCTCACCTTGTCAGTGAAGCTGTGGTTGACGACTCAATTGCAATCTGGTGGCAATTTTACGTTCTCTAGTGTTCAGGTTGGCTTGATGTCTTTCAAATATATGATATTTGAAGTTACATGTCTAATTAGACTTGTTGAGATACAAATTTATGAGGTGCAACTTGTCAATGGCAGGAACCATTCTTTGGAGTTGGTTCTGATGTTCTTTCTGCCAGAAGAATAGGCAGTCCTTCGGGTGAAAATATTGTGCTTGGGGCACTATGCTTTGTAACAATGCAAACATCAAATGAGAACTTTTTGATCTCATGTGGTAACTGGGAGAACAGCTTCCAAGTCATTTCCTTGAACGATGGAAGAATGGTTCAGAGCATTCGACAACATAAAGATGTGGTCAGCTGTGTGGCAGGTAATATTCATATTAATCTCCTTAAAAAGAAATTTAACAGATTTATTTTCTTCGTAAATTTCCTTTAGTGCGCAGGTTCGCATCAGTTATTCTTTCATCGGTTGAATTGATTTATGTGTTCAAAAGGGAGGTCCAAGCCTCCAAGTTGATTCTGTGCAAAACACAACATACGTTTTTAATTTTTCTGAATGACTCTGGAGCATGTCTTTCATTTTGTTACCAGAGCATAAAATAAATGTATGGACCAAAGCTATTTTAGTACCCTAGTGAAATTTAATTAACTTTCTTGCAGTATTTTATCTCTGAAACTATCTCTGAATAACAGAAATTTTCCATTTGTACAACCATTATCTTTCCCAGTGTTGAATAACAGAAGAATTTTGAATTTTGAGGATTTATGAAATTTGAACATAGACTATGCCTACCCAATGTAAAATGAAGCTTAATCCCTGTGAACTATTACCATTTTGCATTGAGGGTACTAAACTATATTGATTGTCATTGATTTTAGCCTGCATTCTACTCTTTGCAGATAATGCACTTGTTAGTCCAACTCCTCATTCTCCTTTAATGCACCTGGCACATTTAAAGCATATTGAGCACTATGTTATCCGGGCATAATCCTCCAAATATAGAGAAAATGCACAAACCATTGAATATAAGTTTGTTAGTCACAGTTATGTGCCTGACACCTGTATCCATGACTGAGCTACACAGCACTTGGTAAAAAAACATTTGAATCATTAGTTATTGAAGTTGAAGGATCTCCTTAGACATGAATCTGACAGAGGCTTATTATTCCAAGTAGAAAAGCTGTTGGATACTTAATCTTGAAAATTTTTTAACCATTTATGCATAATGCGACATTGCGCAAACAGTTATTCCTTTTCAATCTAATTGTCATTTATCTACACAATGTTTCATTATAGTGTTCTGTTTCTGGTAGCTTCTTCTTTACCTCGTAGTTATTTAATAATCCACGTCATATGTTTGATTTCAATTAGTAATGTGCAGTGACAGCTGACGGTAGTATCCTTGCTACTGGAAGTTATGATACTACAGTCATGGTGTGGGAAGTTCTCCGTGTCCGAGGCGTAGAAAAGAGAGTTAGAAGCACACAAACAGAATTATCTCGCAAAGAACACATAATTGCTGAAAGTCCTTTCCATATTCTTTGTGGGCATGATGATATAATTACGTGCTTGTATGTCAGTGTAGAACTTGACATAGTTATCAGTGGTTCAAAAGATGGAACCTGTATGTTCCATACGTTAAGGGAGGGAAGATACATAAGATCCTTACGCCATCCTTCTGGAAGTGCATTGTCCAAGCTTGTGGCCTCGCGGCATGGACGGATAGTAATTTATTCTGACGATGACCTTGGTTTGCATCTGTATTCTATTAATGGAAAACATCTTGCAACTTCTGAATCTAATGGGCGCCTCAACTGTGTTGATCTCAGTAGATGTGGGGAGTTTCTGGTTTGTGCTGGTGACCAGGGACAGATTGCTGTACGCTCTATGAACACACTTGATGTTGTGAAAAAGTATAATGGGATTGGAAAGGTAATAACGAGTCTTAAAGTAACTCCAGAAGAATGCTTCTTAGCTGGGACCAAGGATGGAAGTCTTCTTGTGTACTCTATAGAAAATCAACTTAGAAAAACTGGTTCTTCTCGAAATACAAAATCTAAAGCTTCTGTGACAGGATAAATCTACATTTAATGGCCATTATGTCATAAGCTGCTGTTTGCTGGTTTTGATTTCTGGTAAGAAGCACTGAGATTGCAGCTATTTAGTGGTCCACTAAACAGTTTATATATTTTTTTGTGTCTGGGCTAATCAGGGCAACTCAGATTGGGTGCAGTAGGATGCATTTACTTTTGCTTGATGGTATAACATATGTTTTAGATATTTTTTCTTTGCATTTTTCTTGCTTTGCTAATGCTCACCCGTTTTCAGTATTTGACTTGCAGAATATTCAGCGATGATTTTAAGTTGGATTTGTTTGGAACAAACAGATTCGTTTCCATTCTTAGCTGCGTCTCATAATTGAGTTTTTGGAATAAAGACAGTGAATTCAACCGGTACTTGGTTTTGTTGGCATTAGTATAGAGACTTGTTAAAGCTTCAGCGTGAACCTTACTGAACTGCAGCTTTGCAATATACACTGACATAGCTATACGGTGTCTTGGAGATAAACAAACATTGGCTTTTTCCTCCTTTCCGTCTTTGGGGAGGTGAGAAAGCAAAACGTGTTTGCAGTTGCACATACATGTACATTAGATTCTTGTAGCATTATAACATAAATGCGATGTATTAATAACAGAGGTCTCATTCTTCTCTTTTTTTTTCTTTTGCTGGATAGCAAGCGATAATCCTAAAACGTTGTATAGGCAGGCTTTTACTGCCCCCATAAATAGCAATCTTTGTTAATTGTACTTTAATGGAAAATTTGTGAAGACCATAAAAGGAACTAGTCGGGACCAATTCAAATATGCAATAACCCGTACATTTTTCTTTGAAGTTTGTAGGATTCGAAATCAAACAAGTGAATAGAGGCAAGTATATCATCTCTCTTCTGAGTCAATTTATAAAGAGAGAAAAAAAATGAATAGGATGTTTGTGCTTAAAGTAGGAGCAAAATATCAAATGCTCTCTCTTTTTCTTTGTATTCTTCATCCATTGCAGATAAATATTCAAGGGAATTAACATGTTCCCTTGAACTGTGGTCACATCATGCAAGAATAACAAAAAATGAAGGGGAGCCGTGCACATGCTATCAAGAATGATTTTGCTCCTTTTGGAATGATTTTTAATTGAGAAGGTGGCTCAGACTGTACTTGGGAACGTAATACTACTAGCTCGTATGTTAATCATTCAATTATTGATCCACAACAAAACATTCAGAGATTGAAATCAGGATAATATATTTGGTCCCAAAACACAAATTGGGAAACATAAAACAAAGACAAAAACAATTATGGAATGGCTACTTTCTGAACTCTTCGAGGTAACCAATAGTTTGTTCCACGTAGGAATAGTTCCTATCTCTATTCCTGAACACGTCCCTTAACTCGTCTGCAAACTCGACGGAATCATCCAATTTAACCTTTCTCACCAGCTCTCCCACCGAGTCGGATGTAAATGCCCCGTCTACCTCGTTCCTTGTTATTTCAAACCCAAGGTTCTTCCCCTGTAACAATCTCGCATTTAGCCCTTGATCATTCAATACAGGAAACATAATCAAAATCTTGTTTAAGGAGAGTCCCTCAATGACTGAATTCCAACCACAGTGAGTCAAGAACCCCCAAACTGACTCGTGACTCAGTATCTTCACCTGTGGAACCCATCCCAGATGCACAATCCCGCGATCTTTAACTCGCTCCTCGAACCCCCTCGGTAGCATCTCCAACACGTTCTGAGTTGACCCAGGTGGGTTCCTGAGTACCCAAACGAAAAACGACTTTGACTTCTCCAACCCAAGAGCCAACTCGATTATGTCTTCGCGAGTTAGAGCAGCCTCAGTCCCTAAAGCTACGTATACAACTGATTTGGCTTCTTTCTTATCTAGCCAATCTTTAATATCAGGCCAATCTTCATTAAAGTTGCCTTCTTCTGCCGTTAATGGAGGCAAAAACCCCATAGGAACAACCGGTTTCTTGCTCAATTTCCCATAAAGGTCGAACCACTCCGGTTCAAACTCCGGCGAGCTTCTAATAATAACAACATCAGCTTCTCCAGCTGCAAAACCAAATCGAACCACGTCACTCGGCCCTGTATTATCCTCTCCGTTTTCTCCTCGTACTTTGTAACCTCATGGACATGATACTTAAGATTGGATTCAAAAGGCACCCACCTGGGGACCACCGTGAAGTCCTGGGCGGTGGAGCGAGGATCGCCGTCTTTCATTATCAACGGCGGCGGGCCAACAAACGACAGTGTTGCGGTGGTGAAGAGACTAAAGAAAGCACTTGAAATACCAAGCTTGGAGGCCAAAGAAGGCAGCCAGTGAGAGGCATAATCGTAGATAACCCAGTCTGGCTTTTCAGATTGAAGGAAAAGGGTTAGTGGGTGTTGAAGCAAATCAAAAGCTTTCTTCAGCAACTGTTGTTTATTGTAGGGTATGTCTATGGTGGTCTCTGCATCAGATGGCAATCCGATTATGGAAGGTAATGGGAAGGATACGAGGGAAATGAAGGATGATAGTTGTTCAGGTATTTTTGGAAGCCGATTGAGGTTTCTTGGGGTTGAAATAAAAGAAATTTTGTGACCCTTTTGAGCTAAAACTACGGAGAATCTGAGAAATGGGATTAAATGTCCCATGGCTAGCCATGGAAACACCATCAAGTGAAGTTTGCTGCCGTTTTCCATGACCAGACCTGAACTTTTCTCCGTGGCATAGATCATTCATTACCAAGTGAAATCTCATTATCTTTCTCTTATAGTATGTAATATAAGTATATTAATTGATAATCAAAAAATTTTTAGCAACTATATTAATTAATTACTTAAATTGTAATGATAAGATAATTATTTAATGGAAAGTGTTAATTATCTGAATTTTTGCAAGAATACTTTGCATTTTCACATTTCTATCGTTTATCCTCCCTGTAAACTTGGCTTGGTAAGCCAAGCAAGTTCACCACAAAAACAAAATATATTTTCCCTTGTTAACAACATCTAACCCATTAATGCATTGCTACTTCACCACATAACAATATCTAACCAACCTGTTTATATTATTGATCAGGAATTACCCAGCTTTATTAAATCAGGATTAATATTTTATCGACTGCACATATTATACACAAATTTTAAATATTTTTAGTCAATAAAATTTTCAAGAAAAAAATAAATTATTTGGAACAAAATTGCAAATCTTTAATTCCCATAAGATACATGTTTTTCCATAATATACATTATTGTATTAAAAGAAAGTTTTCAATTTAGACAGTTTGATCTTTATCTTTTTTACTATGACTTTGGTCTAAAAATAAGAACTTTCTATTTTCCTCTTTCTTTTTTCTTTCTCATTTTTCGTATAAGTGTATCGTTAAGACTGACAACATGTTAAATTTTTAGGCTATTTGATCGCTTCTCTCCATTCTTGTTACTGAGAAAATGATTACTTATAAATGGACTTTTAATAGATTTAAGCCAAAGATAATTATTAAGCCAAACTTCCAGAGGAGATGGAGGATTATTGAGGATTTGCATGCCAAAACCAGAAGAGTAAGCAAGAAAATCAGCACTGAAAAGGAGAAGTAGCTTCCAGCTTGATTCGCTTAATAAAAGAAAAGGAGTCTGCATTTGTAGCCATATCACCATTAATCGTGTCGATAACAACTCTCCACGATCTTTGTGACTCTTTTATTTTCTTACAGTTTTCGATTTTTTTTTTGACATTATTGCATGAGTTAAACAAAATATTAGGTACTTTCTAGTGCGAGTATTTATATGCCACTCATTTCAATTTTTAAATATAATTTTTAATCAATTCAATTCCTTGCTTAAATATAAAACAACATAAAATAACTAAAGTTTATATATATATATATATATATATATATATTATTTTTTATTATATATATCATTTAATATATAAATACCTAATTTTTTAATTTACATACACACTCACATTAATTTTATATATATATATATATATAATTACATAATTTGTAGTTATATATATATATATATATATGTTATATTTAAACTCAGAGATTATATTTTTATTGTTATATGGGATCATATTTTAATTATTGTTTGATGGCAAATGTTTGTTAATTTTATGATTAAAAAAATTATATTTGAGACGAAAAAGTCAATTTTTATAAAATTTAGATACGAATTCTTAATAATTTCAAGGTCTCATGTATTTATTTATAAATTTTTTTTTTTAACAACCCAACAGCTCCATTGGCCCCACCGAGGCATCTTTTATTCCATGTAGGCCCATACCAGCATTTGCCAACTGCCTCTTTCAGACCAAAACGCATCACTTTTGGGCCGAAGCACATAACAACACGCCAATCGTACGTCACCTCTCCCCGCTGTCTCATTTTTCACATTCTCTCGCACCTTTCCCCCTCTTTCTCCGTTTCTCCCTCCCGTTATTTTCACTCACTTTCAACTCACTCACTCGATTAGGATTAGGGTTAGGGATTTTTATAGTTTTCCCCTAATTTCTTCCTTTTTCCTCCATGTAATGCTTCAAATTCCTTCACTTCTCCTCCAGATTCACCAATGTACGGCCATTCTCAACCCATGAATGTTCATCACCAGATCGCTGCTGCCTCTGGTCACTCCGGTGACGAAGAAGACGTTGGCGCTGGAGAATCAATCGATCATCATCACATTCGTTATGAAGATGGTAACTCTACTGGTGTTGTGGTAGAAGATGTCTCTCCCGACTCCGTTTATGTTCCGAGTAGTGGTGCTGGC
>CANXYI010078820.1:0-14797 GCA_948208565.1 Hura crepitans
AAGTGAATTTTTTACTGTATGATTTTCGAGTTGTGCAGATTAGGCCCTAAAAATTTCCAATTAGTCGGATAAGTCTCGATAAATTTTAGAAGTGAAAAAAAAACTTTATACTGAGATTGAAAAGAAAAAATAAATTTAAGGATTAAAATTAAAAGGTTAGCCCGTTATTCCAGATCATAAGGACTTTTGAGGGAAGAAGTTTCAAGTTCAAGGAGTTTTTAGATACGAAACAAAGTTAAGGAATATAATAGGTACAAGGTTAATAGTTGAGTAACTATCTATGTAAATTTCCCTATTTTTTTTTTATTTCAATTGCAATGTAGCATTTTAGGTAAATTTCACATTGGTAAAATATGGGTAAAAGGTTGGGTATAGAAAGTGCTCCAAATTCCACATCGAATGAAAAATGTGGTAGGCAGGTTTTATAAGACTAAGACTTAACTATCAATATAATTTGGATTAACCATTTTAGATCTCGTGATTAGCCATTTACAAATTATTCTAGATAATTGGGTTTGGGATGTCACGGACAACTTTTATTTAGAATATGGAAATTAAAGGTTGCATATCCATGTGTAGTCTTGCAAGGGCATTGTAATGGCCATAAGTCGAAGTTTCATGAATAGCACCTCCGAGGCATGAATAGTGCTCCTCGTAAGTTGAGGCACCTCAATAAGGCCAGAAAGGGGCGTACTGGTCATAAAACTTTGACGAGTCCAGAAAATGGACAAAATGAAACAATTTAAAAATTTAGCAGAACCAATAAAATCATTTCAGGTTAAGAACTAGTGAATAGTGTCATAAAACGAGGTTGTGCCGGGATAGCGCTGGGATGTGTCTCGACGAACCCGAAAATACCATACCCTGAACCTCAAAAATTCCAATCTACATGTTGGTGAAGGAATTTTAAATTTCTATGATCATCTGATCTTTATTTGGAATTTCTTATTTTTATGTGTGAATAGTAATCAGGGTTGTCCTTAGAATTTGGGCTTGAAATTTTACAGGCCTCTTAATAGGCCTAATTAAGGATTTTTAAAACTAAAATGAGAATTTTTGAAGGTCTACAAAAATTAAAATGAATTTTTGGAGTTTAAAAAGAAATGGAGTGAATACAGATCGTTAGATCACCACGTGTTGCGATCCAGGCCATCCATATTGCCCATATAAAAGGCTTTGCACATGTGAGGGTGTCATATTGCCAAACTCATCATCCTCCTCCCTTTTTGCCTAAAAACCCGACACCACCCACTATTTCCACTTTCTCTCTCCTCTTATACACCACCAATTTTCACAAAAAGTATATGCCCTAGGCTTTCTATGATCCTTAGAAGTTAATCCAAGTGGAAGAATTGCAAAACATTGGCTAGAAAGAGAGATATTCACTTGAGGTGAATAGTGTCAAATTTTAGTGTAAGTAGTCTTTTCCAATTTTTATTTTTATTTTAGATAGCTTAAGTGATTCTAAGGAAATCTATGTTCTTAGATTTTTAATTAGAACTTTGTAGGATTTTTGAGAAATTTTTTAAGTGGAGAAATGTGTATGTTAGGTCAAAGAGAAAAAAGTGAAGGAAAATTACAAACAAGGCCTTAAAGTGGTGGAAAAGGGGTGTTCTCACACCCTAGGTATGTGGAATTATTATAATTGATGGATGCCTTATGTGTTTGTATGTATTTTTATGTGTGCATGTGTATAGAATTGCTAAAAGTGAGGGTTTAGCATGGAATTTGATAGTGGAGTTGTGTTTATGGCATGAAAATAATGGTGTATGCATCATCTGGGTGAGACAAAATGAGTGGAAGTATGTACACTTGTGTTGGCTGAAATATGTGTGTATGTATGTCATGGCATGTGTACATGTATATGGCATGAAATGTATGTCATTAATATGTAATTGGCATAAAAATAAGCATATCAAAATGAATGCAAGAAATAAGATGAGATAGATAAGGATTTAATGAGTTGTGACCTAAATTGGTGTGTAATGGTGTCATATGGAATGGCATGAGAACATGGTGATTAGGATGTAGAATTAATAGCCTAATGGTTATTAATAAATTAATAATAGTATTATGGTATAAAGGTTCATGAGATAATGAATTCATGGTGAGCATGAATGGTGACATAGAAATTATAATAATCAAAAGTGACTAAATGTATAGTGATTGCTACAAAAAATTACCAAATGAATAGTAATGTGAAGAAAATTGACCAAATGAATAGAGATTTTGTGGAAAATGACCCATAACTAGGAAAGGTGCATGAGTGTACCCCTTTAGTGTATGTGTGAGATACTAGCAATACTATTACACTTAAAAGAGGACTAGTAACTCAATAATAATGATTAGTCAGTAATTAGGCCTATTAGTTAGACACCCACTGGATGGATTGATCGGTCAAATAAGGAGTTAATAGTTGCTAAGCAGTTTGGTTCCTCTAGGGCCACTATTATCTAATGGATATGGCGAGTGCAGCCATTGAGGTTCTGATGTTGAGCCCTACACACTCGAGTATTAGGAGTTCCTACGAGGCTGATCCTTGTTACCCATTAGATTGATTGTGGATATTAGGAGGTCCCATGGGGCTGATCCCTGCTATCCACCAATACTATGTTGGACATGATGATTTGGGATATTAAGAGGTCCTACGGGGCTGATCCTTGCTATTCTTTTTGCACATATTAGAAGGTTTACAGACTGATCCCTCTTATCTGCCAATTCGATATTGGGAGGTTCCACGGAGTTGATCCTTACTATCTAACTAGGTAAGTACATCTACCAAGGCCCAAAATGTGAGCCACTGCATAACATAAATCTTGCTATCCGGTGTCTTAATGTGTATCTGTCTATCATAGGCCTAAATAATAAATTGATTACTTAGATGTAAAATAATATGACTGATAAAGATAGTTGCTAAATAAAGATAATAGCTGAATAAGGACTTATGGGAGCATATCAGAATAGGTTGCTTGCAGAGCAAGTTATTGTGATGAGAAAAACCTAGTTAATGAATTTGTAGAAATATGATATGTTATTATATCACTACTCATAACTGGATGCATCTCTTATCATTTATGGATACTTACATGTATGACATGCATTTATTATATCAATTCCACCACTGAGTGTATACTCAGTGTGTCAATATTTCGATGCGCAGGTTGTAAAAGTGCTTTGCTAGCCAGCCTCATTATATGTAGTATAGCTATTTACTTTTTAGGGAAACTTTTTATACTTTTTGGGAGATTGTATTAGTGGCACTCGTGTATATGTATAGATGTATAAGAAAAAAAAACATAGTCCTAGATGATGTATAAAGTAAACATGTAATAATGACTATTTAACCAACTTCAACTGATGGACTATATATGTCTATGTAGCTTATATGATATGACTATGTTTGCTATTTATATGTTATGGGTCTGAAACCCTTTGTTAATATTGTTGGCTATATGTGATGCGATTTGGGGGACCAGAAGGGTCCAGGAGTTATGAAATATGTGGGTAATAGTTATAAAAGTGTTTTTATTCAGGAAAAGTTTTTGGTTTTTCACCCGTGTAGCAGTTATGCTACCCAATTTTCTATAAGATGGATAACAAAAGGAAAATAATGTCTTATCAGACTAAATAGGTAGTATTAGAAGGTTGTACAGCAAGACAAGATAATAATATAAGAAAAGGCATAAGTGTTAAACGAATGAGACCTGGAGAAATTTTAAGGATGGGTGGCCTATGGAAAGTAGCACTCTTTATCTATTTCCTTTAAGAATGGGCAGTGGGTGTTACAAATTTAGTGCATCTTGAGTCTTGAGAATACTATTCATCCTAGAAAAGTGCTATTCATAATTATCGAGATTTTTGGGATGTCACAAGTAAAGTTTTTATAGTAATGTGTTGTAAATAGTGACCTAGTTTTATCTAAGGCACAAATTATTTTATTTTGCTCAAATTGATTTAGGATTGATCAACTTGATACTCAAATAATTCGAATAGTATGTTGGCCTTAGAATTGAAATTTTTGGACCTTTGGAAGTATTTTATAAAAATCGAACAAGGATAATAGTAATGCTTTTAATTGGTTTTCCTTCAGTTTTGACAATGTTTTAGGACATTTGAGATTTGAATTAAGTGATTTTATGGCATCATAATAAAGGTTGAAAAAGGGTTAGATAGGCAGGAAATAATTTTTTTATTATTCAAAGGAAAAATGGAAAAGATATTCTTTGGGGACATTATAAAAGGGTCAAACCACTTAAAATGTTCAACCCTAAAATAGTGACTTCATCTCCTCTTTTTCTTCTCCAAGCTAATGCCTTAAAAGATGAATTCCCCTCCATTTTTCTTTCCTTCTTTCCTATATTTCTCACCTCTCCATCACAGCTAAACCTAAAATAAGATGATTTTATGCATCAATAGTGCAATTGGAGCTTGAATGGAAGATTAATCTTGAAGAAAAGTGGGGTTTTAGCATTGAAGTGAATAGTGACACCTATTTGTGTAAGTGTTCCTTTTCTTTAAATGACATTTTTCTAAGGTTCCATGGGAGTTTTATAAGTGATATATATAGTTAGATTGAGTTTTGAAGGTGTGTGTAATTTTATATGGATTTTTAAAGATTTGCTTATAAAATGTTTTGTAGAGAGAGAAGGAACAAGTAAGAACAAAGGAAAGGAAAAGGCCTAGGAAGGCTCTTGGAAGCATTTTAGCTTATATAGTAAATTTATACAGTGATTCAATTACATTGTGTGTGAGTTTCATAAATTAAAGTGTGTATGGTTACTTACAAGTATGTGCAAATAATATACATTAATGATAAATAATCTTGGGGTACTTGTATGTGAGCTAAAGCATGTGTGAATGATGCCTTAAAACAAATAAATGTAATTATTATGTGATTTATGCATGGTGGCCAAAATCTAAGCTAGTATGGTATGTGTGTGTATTGTATAGAAATGAGGTGTTCAGTGATATGATAACTAAAATGACTTAATGAAGATGCCTGACCTTAATGGTGGCCTTCAAGATAGTGAATTATTCGAAGTTGAGATGGATTATTAACAAAAAAAAGAAAAACATAATATGGACATGATGTTTTTTATATGGCCAAAATAGGTGCATGGTTTAAAGGGAGAATATATGGCTTTAGTTTTGATTAGAGTATATAGCTTATGAAGACTAATGACATAATGGTTGTATAGACTTAATATTGTATTCACTATGACTAAATGGACATAATTAACATGCATAGTTAGTTAGCTTCAAACTAAGCATATTGGCCTAAACAAATGATATTAGCTTTTGGTGAATGCAAGAAGTTAATTGATCCAATTATATGAGATATTAAACTTATTGTATGATAAATAGATTAAAATATGATGAGGGCTACAAAAATGATGTAAATGCATGATATGACATGTTAAAGTGTAATTAAGGTATGAAATAAAAAAATGAAATAAGTTCATATATTCTTAATCAAAATAGGTGCCTATAAGTACAAATAAGCACTATGTAATATTAAGTTAATTTCATGATGCTTTGTAAATAAAAAAATGTGTAAAAAAATGATAATGATGCTAAAATGCATAAAATGTGAGACTACTATGTAATGAAGTAAGAAACAAAAGTTGTTTTAAGCATAAACATGCTAAGGCTCAAATTCCATGTGATATTGTGATGATATTACAAGTGAGTAAAGTATATGGTTAATTATGAGATAACTATGCCTTTGAATGGAAGAAGATATGACTTGAGTATTTCTATAAAAATAATGGATAATTTTTTATAAAGGCAGGATAATATATGTGATTGATGTAAAGTATGAGTAAGTGTCATATGGAAGCATAGAATTTGAATGTAAGTTATTGCAATGTTATAAAATGAGTTTTAAGTATGTATAAATTGGAATTTGCATATTGCATTAATAGTGAGCATGAAATGAGAAAATATATATGGTACATCTTTTATGGCTAAAATGCCTAAAAAGGGAAAATGAGGTATGATCTAATGTTATGACCATAATATGATTTCATAAGTATGTTGTATGACATAGAGTATTGAGAAACAAAGCTACATGAAATTTGTGTGAACACTAAAATGACTTGATTGTTATATAATGCATATTTATAACTCTCTAAAACATGGTATTCTCTTATAGCCAAAAGGCCTATGTGGATATAAATTATGTTTCTATGATGATGAGAACCTCATAAAGGTTTAATGTATAATGGAGAAGCTCTATGCACCCATAATGTAGTTAAGGCATGGAAAATGCCAATGGCATGTGTAATACACTCATAAGCTAGAAAGTAATGAAATGTTAAATTTACTTAATTATGTGATATATAAGTAAATATTAATGCCCATATGAGGCAGAAATCCTAGATTGGATAGGTTAATCAGTCAACTAGGGAGATTAGTAGCTGCTAGGGCACTTTAGTGTTTATGTTCAAGATTTCAAGCAATTGTATTTGTCTTCGAGCCATTATTTTATATTAGAACTTCGGGTCATGATCAAAACTTTATGGTCACCACTAAAACTTTATATCACTGTCAGACATTTATGTTCACTAATTCTAGTTATCCAGTGTCAGGATAATGTCTCTTGAGTACAAGTAAATTGAATAATTGATATGAATATGATTATAAGTAACTAATAAGTATTGTAATTAAATTGAATAATGATATAAAAAAAATTATATGAAGCATGTATTTTTCTTTTTATGAGATTTAAAATGAGTAGATGTTATTGCCATGTAGCATGTACATAAAATTACTACAATGGCATACTTGTATCATCATATTGCTATGAATGCTTAATACATATGATATAATGAAAAATAATCAAATTGTACATTTTGTATTAGCATGTAACATTGTATACACCACTGAGATTTATGCTTAGCACATCATTGTTTTTTTGATGCATTTGTCACATATCAAATTAGAGTCAAAAGCCTTAATATCAATAAATAGATCAAGAGAAGATTTCTTTTGGCATTTTGTTTATTTTAGTATATGTTATGTAATGTAACATGATAGAGGCACTTGTATGTAACTTGAGGGATTAGGCCTAATTTGTGATTGTGTATGGTTTTGTAATCCTTAAACTAAACTTGTAAACTTATTTAAATATGGATGGGTAGTTTATCTTTTATGATATCTATTCCTTGTGTGTTAAGGACTAAACTTGAGATTATTGGTATTGGAGTGATTAGAAGGATTATGGAGTTGAGAATTGATGTTTGATTTATATAAAAGTGTAATTTCTTATAGGTTACTATTTGCAATAATGTCCTTAGATAGTTGTTATGCTATCAAATTTTTGACACGAGGACATTAATAGTATACCATAGAAAATTTTTTGTGGTGATTCACATTTTTATAAACTTTGTACATGTAAAGCAAGTTTTCAAACAAGGTTTTAAATTATAATATTTTTCAAAAATTCGAATATCTTGTTGTGCGTGTCACTCCTCATTTGGGACTAACAAATGGATCGAGAAATAGGTGTCATATTTGGTGGTATCAGAGCTTCGATTTAGGCATTCTTCAGCACATAAGGGTTACATATGAGTGCCTTAGTATTAAAAAGCATGCATCGTATAATTATACTAAGTTAAGGCTTATAATATGTTTTATGTCCTATAGATCAAGATAAGCCAATCTACATCTTTTGGTGATGAGGAAGTTAAGAGCTATGCTTTGACTACTATGGGACAAGAGCCTACAAGGGCTGAAATAGTTACCTCTAGTGATGTTAGGTAGGCAGCTCCAACCATACAAGCATAGCTAGTCCTATTATAGCAAATGGTAAAGTTATTGAGGCAAGCCATAATTGCTACTACTACACCTCCTTTACCTTTACCAACTATACAGCTAGCTCCATAAGCCCTCTAAAAGATGTATATTGAGAGGATAAAAAAGATGAGGGCCTTGGACTTTATAGGATAGCAGTTGGACAATTTTACTAAGTTAGATTATTAGCTTTAAAGAATAGTTAGGATCTTTCAATAGCTCGGATGTAATCCAAAGGAGAACTTGAGGTGTTTGTTAGAGATATATTATAGGAGTCTACTATAGGTTTGGTTCTAAGGATTATTATTAGAAGGATTGTCTTGAAAATCCTTCCACAGTTACACAGAGACAAGGTTCTTTTGTAGTTGGTTCCAAAAGTTAAAAGAAAGATAAGGTTGATAGAACAATAAGTAGCTAGAGACCCAAATTAGAGGTAGAGGGAAAAGCAGAGCCTAAAGCTCCTGCCAGGCAGTATGCCATTTGAGCTAGAGATGATGTAGACTCGTTAGAAGTGATTGTAGGTATGCTTCATCTTTGTTATTTACCTACTTTTTCTTTGATAAATTTGGGTTCAACACATTCATAAATATGCACTGCACGGGCACAAGATTGGGGGTTAGTGTTAGAGTTGCTTGATATTGGATTATGGTTAGTAACCTAATAGGTCAACAAGTCATAGTAAATAGAGTATACAATAGATGCCCTTTGTCTATGTAAGGATATGATTTTTAGTCGATCTTATTGAGCTACCTTTTGATGAGTTCGACTTGAGCTTGGACATAGACTAGTTGTCCAAGCATCATGCCATGGTTGATTATCAAAAGAAGAGAATTTCTCTTAAGGTAAGTGATGGATCAAATATCACTATTTTGGGTGAGAGGATTGATTTTCTATCTAATGTGATATCAACAGTAACAATAAGAAGAATGATGAGGAAAGGTTGTCATGCCTATTTGGCTCATGTGATTGACACCAAAAAAGTGAAACTAAATGCAAGTTTGATGTTAGTAGTGTCAAAATTTATGGATGTTTTTTTCTAAAAGAGCTACCCAATTTGCCATTAAAATGAGAGCTTGAGTTTGAGATTGAGGTTCTAAATAACACTGTACCAGTGTCCATAGCTCCGTATAGGATGGCTCCTATGAAATTAAAAGAGTTAAAAGTTTAGTCATAAGAATTATTAGACAAAGGGTTTATTGGACTAAGTGTTTCATTATGGGAAGTATAGGTTTCATTTGTAATAAAAGAAAGATGGATCCTTAAAATTATGTATAGACTATCGATAGCTAAATAAAGTAATTGTTAAGAATAAGTATCAATTACCTTACATCAATAATTTGTTTAATCAACTTATAGGGGCATGTGTCTTCTCTAAAATTGATTTGAGATTGGGGTACTATAAGTTAAGAGTCAAGGAGGTAGATGTGCCAAAGATAGCTTTCAGAATTAGATATAGCCATTATGAGTTTTTGGTAATGCAACTTGGGCTTTCCAATGCTTTAGAAACTTTTATGGATTTGATTAATTGAATTTTTTAGCCTTATTTGGATTAGTTTATGGTTATTTTCATTACTGAAATCTTAGTTTATTCGAAGAATAAAGAAGAACATCAGCAACATCTGAGGTTGGTTTTTTAGACTTTGAGGGATGAGAAACTTTATGCCAAGCTTAGCAAGTGCAAGTTTTAGCTAGATGAGGTGTCCTTATTAGGGCATATAGCTTCTGCTAAGGGTATTAAAGTTGATCCCAATAAGACAAAAGCTATCATAGAATGGAAGCCACCTTGAACCATAACTGAGATTAGGACTTTCTTGTGTTTGGCTAGTTATTATAGGTAGTTTGTCAAAGGGTTTTAACTGATTGCCGCACCTATGACATGCCTATTGAGGAAGAATGCCATGTTTATTTTAGATGACAAGTGTCAATAGAGCTTTGATAAGATAAAATTTATATTGATAGAGGCTCCTATCTTTATATAACTAGTATCTAGTAATGATTTTATCATCTATATCTATACTTCTCTGAATGGTTTGGGTTGTGTATTGATGCAAAAAGGCAATGTGGTTGCCTATGCCTTGAGATAATTGAAGCCTCATGAGAAAAATTATCCCACACATGAATTTTGAGTTGGTAGCTATTATGTTTCCTTTGAAAATTTGGAGGCATTATTTCTATAGAGATAAAATGCTATGTCTGCACCAACTAAAAAAGTTTAAAATACCTTTCTATATAAAAAGAATTGAATATGAGATAGAGGAGATGAATGAAGTTGATGATAGACTTTGGCTATATTATTTACTATCATTTGGGAATTTCCAGTGTTATGGCAGATGCATTGAGTAGGAAGTTTGTGGTAGCTATAAGAGCTATGAATGTCAAAATGAAGTTTATGGATGTTAGAGCCTTATTAAAAGAACTACAAGTTAAATCTAGTTTTCTACAATAGGTTAAGGATGCACAAAAAGAAGATGAGAAGCTGAAGAATATCATAAGTTTGATTTAAGAGGGGAAGCCCACCAAATATGCATTTAAGAGTGATGGATGTTTGTATTATCAAGATCAATTATATGTGATAAATGTAGAAGAAGTTAAAAAGCAAATAATTTAGGAAGCTCATAATGTTTCTTATGCCATGCATCTTAGTAGCACAAAGATGTATAAGGATTGAATGTCCTTATATTAGTAGCATGGTATGAAGAAAGATGTACCCAATTGCATGACCAGATGCCTTACTTGTCAGCAAGTCAAGGCTGAGCATCAAGTTCCATCTAGATTGCTATATCTTATAGCAATTCTAGAATAAAAATGAGATAGAGTCATCATAGATTTTGTAGTTAAGTTACCTATGACTAAAGGAAAGTGTGATTCAGTTTGGGTTATGGTAGACAAATTGGCCATGTCTACCCATTTCATACTAGTGGAATGGATTATCCTCTTAAGAAGCTAGCAAAACTCTATATTGATAAGATTGTTCGATTGTATGGAGTGTCATTGTAACGCCTCAAAAATCCCTATTTTATAAAAAGTACTTTCATAGGAGTGTTCAGTGATTTAGAGATCCAAGCTATACTGACACTGTTAAATGGAAGAATAAATGATTAAAGAATTATGGGTAAAGTTTCGATCGAAAATGAAGTTGTTAAGAGGGTTAAAAGAGAGGTTAAAGTTTTCACGCTAGTGCCATAGTGAAAGCTGAGCCATAAAATATTTTATTTTTGCTCAAACTAACTAGAAAATGATATAACCTTGCACTCAAAAATTCTAACTAGTCTAATGGAACTGGAGCCAGAATTTTTTTAGATCAAGAAGTATTTTTTAAGGAATGTGTAATATTAAAAATTGCAATTTTTATTGATTTTCTTAGAATTTTAAGGCATGTAAAATATGGTATTTTTTATTTTCTGGTAAAATTCAAGAATTTTTGGGCTTACGGATTAATTTCTATGAAATTTCGATGGAAAAAAAGGGAATAAAAATATTTTTTAAATAAGTATAAAAGGAAAAGTTTGGCATTTTGTAACTCATCTTTCTCCTTTATTTCCTTTATGGCCAATGCCTCTTTGATGTCCCTCTTCCAAAATTTCTTCATTTTCTTCCAATTTTAGCCTTTTCTCCCCTTTTTTCACTGTAAATCGTGCCTACACAGTCTTGTAACCTTGATTTTAGCATAAATTTTAAGAAAAACCATAGAGATTTCTTATTTCAAGATATGTGCAAATAGTGACCAAGAGTGGTTTTGGTGAGTTTTTTCAAGTTTTATTTTTTTAAAGTGTGCCTCGGGGACCAATAGTAACTGTATAAAAGTCAATTTTTTATTTCGAGTTATGGTTGATTTTATGCAAAATTTTAAACATTATGTATATTATGTGTTTAGATATATAGAAGGGGAAGGAGAAAGAGAAGTAGTGAGTGATGATTCTCAATGTATTCAATAACCATTGTAAGTATATTCAGATTAATTTGTGCATTACATAAAGATTTCAATATAAAAAGTGTATATGTGTGTGTATGTGCAATATGCTAGGAAGTGTATTTTGTGTAACTGATTAATTGATCATATGTTTGGTAAAAAATGATACATAATTGCTTTACATTGTTGTTAATTTTGGTGACTTGTTACATTAGGACTTGAAATGTTCATCATCGTTTGACAACGAGTAACAATGTATGTGTTTAACATGATGGTAAAGTATGAGCATTTGCATGATAAAAATGAGGTAGATATAACAATTGGTCATTATCATGTATGATTGATTTGATGAATGCCAATGTGTCACGTAATATGAGTTGACCTAATAGTCGGTTATAAGTATTTGATTAACATGATGATATTTAAGTAACATAGCCAAAATATGGTGGTATAAATGGTTAAATAAATGAGAACATGGCAATATAAGAAAACGTGCCATACGGTTAGACAACCTAGATTGGATAGGTTGACCAATCAATTAGGGATAAATAGTAGCTGTTAGGGTACCACAATTAGACAACCTAGAAGACCACTACATAACCATTTGGCCTACGAGCAATTACATTTGGCTTTCGAGCAATTAGATGGGTGCTGCCATTATAGAGTCGATAAGGCCACCGCACAATCATTTGGCTTTTGGGCAATTAGGTGGGTGCTACTATCATAAGGTCTAAAAGATAGGCCACTACACACTATGTACATGATCGTCTGATTAGGATCCCAATATCTAGTATTGATTTGTTGACTTTTAGGTATAGGAACGAAATGAGAATAACATTAATTTGAACATAATGATATAATTTGATTTGAATATGAGATTATATGTAAAGATATAGTGATATGCATGTTACATAAGCTTAATTATCAAAATAATGGAATATATTATCTATATTGATTTGGCACAATTGATGCATATCATTTTCACAACATATATGACAAGGGATATATATATATATATATAGATTTATGCACTCACACAATAAATACACTCACATGTTGTATAATTATGGATATATATATTTGATATGCTTGTATATGAACGTATGCATGTATGTAAACATAAGTTAATTCGAATACACCACTAAGTAATTGCTTAGCATGTCATTTTTATTCAATGCGTAGGTTAAAGCTAGTGGGATTGTACATAGCCTTAAAGCATAAGCCTTTTTGTGAGAAGATTCTTTTTAGTATAAAGTTGTTTTTAGTATGGCTACTTGATATATGTATATTGAAACACTCTTATATAGCAAGGGATGGGCTTAACCTGCATTGTACATATGTTTTAAACACATATGTATAAATAACTTTATCTAGTATTTGGGAATGTATGTGATTATATACATAAATTTTATAAACTTGTGATTATTATTATGATGATTTTGCATTGAAGGGTTAAACGGACCCAAAAAAAATGTTGGTTTGAGTTGATTTATTATAGAAGTGTTTTTTTATAGGTTTCTATTTGGGATTTATGCATAGAAAGCTATTATGCTGTCAAAATTTTTAGTACAAGTTCTAAATAGTGAACTGACCAAAAAGATTTTTGATTTTTCATATTTTTAACAACTATTACATGTAATACATATTTTTAAAAGCAATATTTATTTTTTAAGCATGTATATGAGATCAGATTCTAGTCGTGTGTGCATCCCTTATTTGGATCCGATGATTAAATTGGGTAAGGGGTATCATATTTGGTGGTATCAAAGCTCTAGTGTAGGCATTCCTTGATATGCATATATAAGGTATATAAGAGTGCTTAGGATTCAAAAGTATGCATCATATAATTATACTTATTGAGGCTTACAATCTATTTCCCTCACCTATAAATTTGAGATAAGTCAGTCTACACCGATTGATAAATGGTTAAAAGCCATGCTATAACTACAGTTGGACCAAAAGCTACTAGGGCCGAGTCTATTATAAGAAGAGATGCTTTATATTGGTATTAGAGTTAGTAATTCAATATGACAACATGTGATAGTCAATGAAGTTTATAAGGATTGTCCCTTGTTAGTACATGGATTTGAGTTTACAACCAATCTCATTAAGTTACCTTTTCATAAGTTCAACCTAATTTTGGGCTTGGACTAGTTATCTAAGTATCATGTAGTTGTGGACTATAGAAAGAAGTAGATCACACTTATAGCTAGTGATGGGTCAGAAGTTATAGTGTTTGGTTAGAGATTGGACTATATATCCACTATGATATCAGTGGTAGTAGTGAGGAGATTGATTAAGAAGGGTTGCCAAGCTTATTTGGCTCACATAATTGATACTAGCAAGGTAGAGCTAAAAATAAGCTAGATATTAGTAGTATTTGAGTTTGATGATGTGTTTCTAGCTGAGCTACTTGGGTTATTGTTAGAACGAGAAGTTGAGTTTGGGATTAAGGTGTTGCTTGGTACAACACCAATATCCATTACTCTTTATAGGATAGCTTCTATAAAGTTGAGGGAGTTAAATGTGCAATTGCAAGTGTTACTAGATAAGGGCTTCATTAGACCGTGTGGTTTACCATGGGGAGTGCCGGTCTTGTTTGTTAAGAAAAAGGATAGATCCTTGAGATTATGTGTGGATTATTGGTAGATAAACAAGGTGACTATCAAGAATAAGTATTTATTGCCTCATATAGATAACTTGTTTGATCAATTGAGGGGAGTAGGTGTCTTCTCTAAGATTGATCTTAGATTTGGCTATTATTAGTTGAGAGTCAAAAGATAGCATTCAGAACAAGATATGGTCATTATGAGTTTTTGGTAATACCATTTAGACTTACTAATGCTTCAGCAACATTTATAGATGTGATGAATCAGGTCTTTAGACTATTCTTAGATCAGTTTGTGGTAATGTTCATTGATGACATCCTTTTTTATTCTAAGAATTGGGATGAGCATAAGCAACATTTAAAGATTATTCTATAGAAGCTGAGAGATGAGAAGCTTTATGCCAAGCTAATAAATGTGAATTTTGGCTAGATGAAGTGTCTTTTCTAGGACACATCGTTGTAGTAGATGGCCTAAGAGTATATCC
>CANXYI010078851.1:0-12717 GCA_948208565.1 Hura crepitans
AGTCAAAGAATTGAGAAATAAAAACATACCATTGAAGCACTATAATACAAAGGAAGCAACATGGGAGAGAGAGGAATAGATGAAAGTGTAGTATCCACACTTGTCTTCCTTAGGTAATTTTGAGTATGAAATTTATTAAGAGGGGAAGAAATGTAATGCTCATGAAACTTAGTGACATGAATAGTACTTTCGAGCCATGAAGAGTATTTTCAGGACATCAGGGCACTATGTGATGTTTAAAAAGGGCAAGTACTACTCGTAAAACTTTAATAGGCCATAAATTGATGAAAATGAAATAATTAAAAGATTTAGCAGAACCAATAAATCATAATAGGCTATAAATAGTGAATAGTGACATTAGTTGGGTTGATGTCAAGAATGGTCTAGGATGTGTTTGGATAGACCTAAAAATGGTATACCCTGAAGGTCAAAAATTCTAATGAGTCTATTGGAGAAAGAATTTTAATATTTTGAGGTCATCTAATATTTACTCAGAATTTTTAGATTTCACGAGTAAATAGTAACCTGAGGTCACTATGGAATTTTGACCTAAAATTTTACAGGGCCCTTAATAGGCATAATTTAGAATTTTTGGCATTAAAAATATAATTTTTTGAGGTGTTAAAAAATTAATTTGGAATTTCAAAGTTTAAATGAATATTGAGAAGAAACGGGCCGTAAAAATGGTGCATTAAGTGAACTGAGCCCATAGGCCATGTTTTAAAATGGGCTAGCATATGTGGGAAGGCCTACATATGCCAAATAGTGTCATCTCCCCCATTTTAAGCCTAAAAGAGTCCCTTCCCTTGATGTTTTCTTCATTTTCTCTTCATATACTCTACCAAAAATCACAAATAAGACATCAATCTTTTCTTCCACAACTTAATTAAATCATTTCAAGTGATAGAAATTGAAAAGAAAGCTTGAGGAGGGAGAATTAACAACTTGGTGTATAGTGTCATCAAGATTTTTAAGCATTTAAAATTTAATTTTTATTTTTTTCATGAATACTATGATTGATTTTAAGGTGTTCTACGTAGTTAGAAGTTAATTTGGAGCCTTATAGGGATTATGAGAATTTTTCTAAGGTAAAGTGTGTACATGTATAGGAAAAGAAGGTAATTAAAGGAACCAAGGCACTAACAAGCCTTAAGTGAGAGAGAAAGGTGTTAGATCACCCTAAGGTATGTGAATTTGGGTTTAAATGTGTGTATGTACATGTATTGTATGAAAAAGTGCAATTTTAGTGTATGTAAATGTATGTGAGTTGGTGTTATGGTTATGGGAAATGAATAATATGTGTATGTGAAGCTTGAAAATATGATAAAATACATGAAAGTGAATATGTAATGTGAGGGACAAGAAGTGGCCAAATGGTGCCACGTAAATATGTGTATGTGTATTTAGTATATGAGTATGTTAATGGCATGGTTTTAAGTCAAAAATGGACTTAAAGATATGTGTTTGATGAAATGAAATATTATTTAATGAAATTGTGTTAATTGGCATGAAATTGTGTTATGGAAGGACATGCACAAATAAATATGAAAAGGAGCCAATTATATGATGTATGGTATGAAAGTAATATGAAATTAATGGATGAAATGAGTGATAAGAATGAAAGGAAAAATGTATTATTAAGTGATCATAAGAATCATATAAAAATGACATTGTGTTAAATGGTCAAAAAGGGACCAAATAAATAGTGAATTGTGATATATAACTTTGTAAATTGACCATTACCTAAATGGAAAATTAAAATGAGAATTAAGGCCTGTATCGTTAGACACCCATTAGATGGGTTGATCAATCAATTAGGGAATAAAGAAGCTATTAGGTTTGGTCATTTAGGCCATTACTTGTATCATTATTATTATGGGCCAGTGTAGCCATCGAGGTCCTATAGGAGCCGTTACACAATAGAACAAGTGCAGCTATTGAGGTTCAATGGGAACCACTGCATTATAAAGTGGGTGCAACTATCGAGGTTCAATATGAGCCACTATATGATAGGTAAGTGTAGCTTTCGGGGTTTGATATGAGCCACTACACAATGGGTAGGTGCAGCTATTAAGGACTAAAATGTGGGCCACTACACTATTTTTTTCATTATGCTGTCCAGTGTCCTTAGGTGTAGTTTTTTAGTATGGGCCATATTAACAGTTAAACCATATTATGAAAAATTTAACTATGTGATGAAATAAGTAGTAATTTGATTGTGAGAATGAGAAATATGTCTGTTAAACATTTGTATTGCTATATATGTTTTTTAATTACATGATTGCATCTACTTAAGTATGTATATGCATATGTTTCTCTCAGTGTATTGATGTTTCGATGCGTAGGTAAAAGATATGGAAAGCACAATCAAGGAAAGATTCTGTAGCTGAAGAGTGTCCTTGGGTTAAAGTTCTCTATCTAATATTAGTCTGTAAATAAGTGAGTGTACTCATTTATAGCTAGAATATGGGCACAGGTAGTAGAATGATAAAGATGAATGTTGTTATAACTTAGGTTATGTAAATAATAATGGAAAATCAAAACTAAATGTATGTCTATAATGATATATATAAGACTATGGTTTGTTAATTTTTGTATTATGCTGGGTCGAGACCCTGTGATACCTATGATGTCTGTAATGCATGTGTGATGATATTATATTTGTGAATGTTGAGTTGAGAGGACTAGATGAGTCCATATGGATAAATAGTTGAATAATATTATAGAAGTGTATTTTACTGCAGGAAAATTTTTGCTTTTTAAGTCGAGTAGCTATTATCCTACCTGATTTTTTGAAAAAGGAATATACGACAAATTGAATGTTTTGAATAGTGCTTTATTGCTAATATAAAGATGCTATAATGAACCATTTGCAAAAATAATAGACATATATGTTAATTATAATGAAATCACTAAGTGGTAAATGAATGAAAGTTGAGGATAATTTTAAGATGGGTGACCATATGGGAAGTTAGCATCCTAATTAGATTTCTTAGGGAATAGGATAAGAGTGTTACAAGCTAAAAAGGAATTAAGAAGGGCAAAGAGACTAATCAGAAAAAGGACTAAAAGGACATTACGAGGCATGTCAAGGGTCTCAAATAAAGAGGGAACTTGTTAATGCTTCAATTTCTAGTGTTAATTTTATTGAGATTAATAGTAGTATTACTTAAGATAAATACTTATGGGTATTGGATACTAGTTATGGTTATCAATTATGCTCTAGTTAAAAGGGACTAAGGAGTAATGGTAAGGTAGATAAAAGAAAAGTGGACCTATGTATAAAACAAGGGAGCAAGGGTTGCTGTATTAGCTATAAGGACATATACCTTGTGTTTACCTTTTAGTTTAGTATCGGATCTTGAGAACTATTATTATGTTCCTAGTTTGAACAAGAATATTATATCTTTATCTTGTCTTACTAAACTAGATTATGATATTTTTATTAATAATAAGAACACTGGTTGTTCTATTTATATGAATGGTATCTTTTATTGTTTTAGTAAAAATATTAATAGAATTTATTTTCTTGATCAAATTAAAAAAGTATATAGTGTTAATACCAAGAGACTCAAACAATATAACTTGAAACCATCTTATATATGGCATTGTCAACTTGGCAATAAAAATGAGACATGCATGTCTAAGTTGCATAAAGGTAGTGACTTAAGGTCATTGGATTATGTATCTTATGACATATGTTAGTTTTTTTTATTAGGTAAGATGACAAATTTGCCTTTTAGCGGTAAGGGTGAACATGTTAGTGGTTTATTAGAGCTAATGCATTAAGATGTATATAGCCCAATGACCACACATGATAAAGGTGGTTATCTCTATGGTCATTTATTATATGGGTATTTGTACTTGATAAAGTACAAGTCTAAATCCTTTTAAAAATTTTAAAGAATTTAGATATGAAGTTGAAAAACAATATGGCAAAAGTATTCAAATATTTTAATTGGATTGTGGTAGTATATACTTGAGCCAAGAATTTTATAGTTATTTTAGAGATAATGGGATATTATCTCGATGGACTCCTCTATATACACCATAGCATAATAGTGTAGCTAAGAGAAATCAAACCTTATTGGATAAAGTTCAATCCATGATGACCCTTACAAAGTTACCTAAGTCTTTTTTTTATTATGCATTTAAAGCTTCTTTATGTACTAAAAATAGTTCTATCAAAGTTAGCTGATGTTGCACTATGTGACATGTGGTGTAACAAGAAACCATATTTATCACATATTAGAATATAAGGCTCTATTACTTACATAAAGAGAATTATATCAGATAATTTGGATGCTAAGTCTGACAAATGCTTGTTTATGGGGGTATCCAATGAAATATTTGGGATAATATTTCTATAATCCTTTGTAACAAAAGGTATTTGTTTCAATAAATATTATCTTCTTAGAGAAAGAGTTTCTACTAAAGAAAGATAGTAGGAGTAGAACTGAACTCAATGAAGTTCAAGAACAATAAGTAAATGTTGATCAATTGATTGATCCCCCTTTTATTACTCATGAAAATGAGGTAATAAAAGAGACTACTATTGCACAAGCTCTTAGGCACTTTACTAAAGTCCATACTATTCTAGAGAAACATGGTTTTCTCATTCAAGAGAACAAAAATGTGACATTAACAGAGAAATATGAGCTTGCATGCTATGATAAGGTTCTAAAGAGTTTGGGATCAAAATTATGGTTGAAGGTTATGAAATCTGAGGTAGATTCTATATATGATAACTGAGTTTGGAACTTGGTTGATCCACCTAAAGGGATAAAACCTATTAGGTGCAAATAGATCTTTAAAAAGAAGACTAACATGGAAGGTAATATGATAACCTATAATGCACGACTAGTTGTAAAGGGTATGAAGCCTCTTCTCCAATAGCTATGCATAAATCCACCTAGATTATGCTTGCTATTGGCAATTATTATGACTATGAGATTTGGTCGATAGATATGAAGACAACTTTCCTTAATGGAAATTTGTTAGAGGAGATATATATAACATAGCCTGAGGGATTCACATATAATGATAGCAACAAGGTATACAAGCATAACAAAATCCATTTGTGGATTAAAGTGAGCATTTACGAGCCAGAACATCCATTTTTGATGAGATAATCAAAGAGTTTAGTCTCTCATAAAACATAGATGGACCATATACATACAAGAAGGCTAGTGGGAGTGCTTCCATTTTCTTTCTACTCTATGCTGATGACATATTGCTAATACAAAATGATGAGTCAATTCTTTTGGCACTAAAAATTTTATTGTCTAAGAAATTATGCATGAAACACTTTAGTGAGGAAACCTATATATTGGGGATTAGGATTTATATGGATAAATTTAGAAGGTTACTTAGGTTTTCACAATATTCATACATAGATAAGATGCTAAAGAGGTTTAGCATAAATCTCTCTATAAAAGGATTTGTTCCTATATTACATAGGAAATTCCTCTCTAAGTCCATATGTCTAGAGACACAAAAGGAGAGAGAACAAATAAGTAAGATCCTATATGCATCAGCTATAGGATCTATCATGTATGTTATCTTATATACTAGAACTGATGTAGCAATTACTCTATTTGTGACAAGCAAATTCCAATCCAATTATAGAGAGGAATATTGGCTGACTATCAAGAACATTATTAAGTATTTTAGAAGGACTAAAGATATGTTCTTCATATACATAGAAGGGGAATTACAAGTTTGTAGGTACATAAATGCTAGTGTTTAGTCTAATAAAGATGATTATAAGTCCCAATCTAGTTATATGTTAATATAGGGAGGAGGTGCAGTTAGCTAGAAGAGCTCTAAGCAAGATACAACTGTAGACTAAAAAATAAAATCTGAGTACATAGTTGCTTCTAATAAAGCTAAGATAGTTGTTTAGATAAAGAAGTTCATTAGTGCATTTAGAGTGCTCCCTTTATTATTATTAATCTAATACACTTATATTATGGTAACTATAAAGCTATTGCATAGGCAAAGGAACCATGGTCTCATAAATGATCTAAACATGTTCTCAAGCACAACTATCTAATAAAGGAGTTAGTTGGCAAAGAGAAAGTAAAGTCTAAGAGAGTCCACACATATCAAAATGTAATTGATCCTTTCACTAAGCCACTATCATAGAACAAGTTTAATCATCAAGCAAATACCTTGGATATAAGGTAAAACTGTGATTAGATGTAGTACAAGTGGGAGATTGTTAATTGTATGGTATAGAGCTCATATAATAGGGACTTTTTCATGTAACATGAAAACCTTATTTAGTGAAATGATGTTTCTTTATTACATAGAACTTATATTTATTCATTTGCTTATATGATGCTCATGTTTATTCATTTGCCCAATTGTTAATCTTAAACTATGTAGTTATGTCCCTGGTATAAATGTCATAGTATAAAGGAAATCATAAAGAATTCATGATGAGAGATTCTTATTACATGTAAATGTGTCTGTACCAAATAATCTGTAGTCATTGTGACACCCTTCACCTAACCCATTCACCAGATCAAAATGAGGGGTGACACATAACTGATATCTGAACTTACTTATAACTTTAAACCTTTTTAAGCTTGACTATTGTGACATCCTTTACCCAGTTTGGTCTTTGCACCGAATGAAGAATGTCACATAATTGAAACCTAACTTCCTTCTATCTAGGTTAGTAAAAACTTTTTCTTTAAAACCTATAGGCCTTAAAACCTCATAAATCACATATAAAAAAGCTAGATAATAGGTTAGACTATTCAAGGTCCTCATGTTAAAAATCCAAAGTAGTGAGAATATCTTAAAATTTAAAACATATAAGAAAAGCACTTTTATATACACACACATCATGTCATAAGCCTTTTTGATCCTCTTGATCATCCATAAATCACAACATCCATATCATCATATAAAACATATATAAGAAACACATCTATATCTAGTACATTCTATACCATTAATAACTACCATCACCATACACAAACATCCCTTTTTATGTATCCATTATCAACATACTAAGCATTCTTTTGAATATTACAAAACCATACTTAATGAAATGTAAACCATAGCATATATTTAATAAGTTTCAAGCCCTTGTACAAGACACACATATGATTTATGTATATACATCTTAACTTTATACACTTATATGTTATGATGATCTTGTGTACAAAAATTCTTCACATCAGAATGTCTTTACATACAAACATCATCTTGCATCCGTAGTGCAACTTTGATCTAAGAAAAACTTGTGTGTTGCAAAACCACCATGACGCGCTAAGAAATATTACATAGCAGTATATCTAAGTTTACTTTGCTAAACAATCATAATTCATGTATCACACACAACGTAGACTTATTTATTATAAATTATTAGACATACTAAAATATTAATAGTGAAAAACCATAATATATGTTAATATCACAAATTATGTATTACAAGCACTTTTTATGATGCAAGGCATAAATGTATTCATAACAATAAGAATTAATAATGTATCAAATAATATATGAAGTACTTATGATAGCTTTAGCATAAAAAAAGCATGTATAGAATGAAAAAGTCATACATGAGCATGCAGGTATTGCGACTGACATAAGCATTATTAACTATATAGGCATCAAATACATTATTCTTATAACTTGATTTCATGTTTAACAATTATGAGCATTGATCTTTTTAAATCTTATTATACATTTTTCTTACCCATACTTAAAAGACATATGCTTGATACTAGATAAGGGGACTATTTGACCATAGGGGCTATGGTTATGCAGTGGCCACACAAGACCTTATAGTTACTACACCTACCTAGTGTTTGTACAGTGGCCCAATTAGACCTTACGATTTCTATGCACACTTGGTATGTACAATAGGCTTATTAACCTTCCGGTGTCTATACATGCCTAGTATGTATAGTGGCCTCATAGACCTGACAATGTCTTCACATTCCTAGTATGTACAATGGCCTCATAAAGCTAATAGTGTCTATATGTGCCTAGTAAGTACAGTGGCCTCATAGTTCTTATGACGTCTATAAATTCTTATAGCAGCTACTATACATCCCTAATTGACTAGCTAACCTACTTAGACTAAGTTGTTTAATTGTATGCACCATCATCACATTTAATTCTATTTCACATGATTAAAGTAGCTTTTGTAAGTTTTATAAGTTATTTGGCTAACAAATGACCAAATGGGATAACAAAAATCCATTTTTATCATTATGTTCATATCAATGTCATATTCATATGTAACTAACAATCATGAACAATTCATATGATAATCTCATTATTATCCAGGCTTTATATTACCATCATATCACCATATCAGATTAATCATGGAAAGTTAGGTTTTGATGCTGTAGAACAAACATACCATCTTGCATTGCATTGTACATATATGTACATATGCATTCTTTATGGTAATACTTAGTTCTAGGTATTACTTTCATAGTTACCTAATCCAAGCAAAATTATATAGTTACATAACATACATATGCAATACATGTATCCTCAAATGCATAATAATGTCATCATTGTATCACAATACCTTATAATTGCATTATTAAACTCAAATTCCACATTTTAGGCCAATAAGCCTCATTTTATCATTTAGAGAGAATTGCTTTTCATTGTTAGTCTATATAATCAATTGTGTATACTTTAACAACTTGTCATTTTTAATGCCAGTATCATTAAACCCACATATATAAAATAACATCATGCATAACTTGCCTTATTTTGGATAATATTATTCCCATACAAATACTTGGCAAATCACATTCACATTATACACCTCCACATTCTCATGGTCATAGTCATAATTTTCCATATTCTATTATTATAGTCCTTAAAGCATAATAGGTTTAATCATTGAACCTATATTCATATGCTTCTATAGGTTTTTATATACAAAATATCTTAGCCTCTTATTATGGTTTAAAGACAAAATTTCTATTAGAGCATTACTCATGATTCTTAACTGCCAATAGAATTAAAGATTAAGATCCTTCTTTTTTGAGCCCTTTTTTATGGTTATTTATATCATTTGCATGCTTTTTAACTAGAAACAAAAGTGGTTTGGCGTATATTTACTTATTCACATCACTTAACACATTTAGGCACAATTTAAATGTAAAGTAAATAATAAGGCACATTTTGGTATATGCCATATGCTTTCACTTACATAATTATGCCAATATGTATTTAACATCTTACACTTACTAATTAAGCCATATTTTCTCATTTTTATATAAAGTCATGCTATTTATTAATCTTCCTTAAGAGTTTATATGAGATTGCCTTAATTCTACATAAAACACTTTACCTAGCTATTATACACTTTTCCATTGTTGTCACTCTTTCTTTCACTACTAAATAGTTATACATCATAACATTTCCTTTATAACTTTAAAATCATAAATACATGATTAACCATTTTTAACTTCTCAATATTCTTTATATTTAGTTTATAAATAACTTTTAATTGCAAACACACTTAGTTTAAGCCAATAATATTGTTTCATGACCCATATTCTAGTTTTATACTTTAATTTTATATATATTGGTTCTAATCAACATATTAGTCATCTTGATTTTATTAATCAGAATTGTAATTATACAATATTTTAAGCAAAGAGACATATCCTACATGCATTTAAACTAAACATAAATTCATTTAGTGATAATGCATAACACATTTTCACACAAGCACATTAATTTACTTGTTTATACATATCTCATTTAACACATGCACACACCAGATTTATTTTTAAAATTCATTTAAATAGCAATTTAAACATGGATATACTTACATCTTTAGGCCCAAAATCCTTCAAAACAGTAGTTCAGCTTTCCTCCTCTTTTCCTTGAAAATTTTTGAATCTTCCTCCTCTAGGCATAATACATGAATTCCTCAAAATTTACATAAGAAATAATTGCTCTATTAAAAATTTATTAGGACTTTAAAACAATTATTTGAAACTCTTACAATTCAAAATCATAAACCTTAAAAAAATCTATCACAAACCCGAAACATCTTTCCTTCTTCCTTTTTCTTTTTTTTCTTTGTCAAAACCATCTTGTCATGGTATTTTATTATGCTTCAAATGTTAGCAATAGCAAAAATAAAGGAATTATCTTTGGTTTTAGTCAAAATTCTAGCCATGGCCTTGCAATATTTTGCTTTTGATTGGTAGCAAGAACAAATAGTCTCCATCTCTAACTTGCTCCCATAGTTAACTAGAAACATAGAAAATACAATTTTAATTCATCATTGTTTTACATCTAATCATATTCACGCCTACATAATTTCGGCACACATGATTTTTGACAAAAATCTTGTCTCTAAAATTCACATTCAATTGCCAAAATAACATAAATCTAATAATTATAGCGGAGTGCCTTTTCTATAGGTTTTTGTAGAAGTCAATTATGAGTATTACTCAACAAGCTTCTATAATTGCCCCTTTTTACCAAACTCAACCCCTTGTCATATTATTTAAAATCAATAAATTATGCTTATAGCATTAATTGTATAGAATTATAGCCAAATCTTTGAAAAATCAAAGTGTACCTATTAGACAATAATTAGCTTTTCTATATGCTATTGTAACCTCGATTCTAGTCATTATTCTCCATGCCTACTCCCTTCAAATTGCTTTTGTTTCTCGAAATCTAGCTTTGTAATATTTTGCAATTGATATTGCTTTTAATTTAGCAGTGACATGAACACAATTTAAACCCATTTCTTTTTATAGCTATTTCAATCTAACTGCGTTACTCATAAGTCAAGGCTCCATGAACAATACCTCCAAGGCTTGAAAAGTGTGTCTGAGGTGCCGAGTCACCTTTACTAGCCTCGAGGTAAAGCATACTAGTCATGAAACTTCAAGGGGCCATAAAATGATAAAAATTACTTAATTTAAAAATTTAGCAAAACTAATAAATTATTTTAGGCCATAATCTAGTAGGTTGTAGGCTTAAATTGACTTCGCCTAGGAATGACTTGGGATGTGCTCGGATGGACCTAAAAATACCCTACCCTAAAGGTTAAAAATTCCATTGAGGCCATTGGGGAAGGAATTTTAATTTTTGAGGTTATTTGGTATTTTTCCTAAAATTTGAGATTTTCACATAAATCAAGGAATTAATTAACTAACTTGTTGATAGAATTTGGCCATGAAAGGTTAGAGTGAAATTAAAAAATTTTTGAAGTTTTACCAAAAACTAAGCATTTTTTAGGTGCTCGAGTGACAAGTGTGATCACTTGAGCCACTCAACCACACTAAATAAGGAGTATATGTATAGGGAGGGCCCCCAAATGACACCTCACCCCCTCTAACTCACCATTTCCCTTCCTCCATCTCCTTTTATGGCCGATGCCACTTCTTCCTCTAGGCCACCATGTTTGGACAATTCAAGATCTAATTCCACAAAATTTTGCCATAAAAAATCCCTTTAATTGATGAAGAAGTGATCCAAAAAGCTTGTAGACACCATAAGCAAATATAAAATTCAAGAAATTTCAAGAAAGGTTAAGTGTACGTAGAAGAGGTAGCAAAAATTCAAGTTTATGTGTAAGTGTTCTTTTCCACTTTTTATTTTTCTCCCAAGGGGATTTCATCATTCTAAGCCTACCCATGGTTTAAATTTTCAAATTGAGGCTTATGTGATTTTTCATGATTTTTCTAGGCTAGGTGTGTGTGTATGTAGTGTTGGTTTCCATAGATCATGCATAGCGAAAAATTTAAAATTTTATATGGAATCTAAACATGTTTTTTGGCCATTGGAAGAATAAAAAATAATTAATAATAAGAAAAACATAAAATAGTGTTTACCATTCTTCTCTGTTCTTCGTTTTTCTTTAATTTCACCACATCAAGTTGTCGTAAACCTAGTGTTCCTCAATTGAGAGCA
The DNA here is from genome assembly GCA_948208565.1 of Hura crepitans. NCBI lineage: Eukaryota > Viridiplantae > Streptophyta > Magnoliopsida > Malpighiales > Euphorbiaceae > Hura > Hura crepitans. Next base: position 11,929 of record CANXYI010078851.1, read on the forward strand.
CCTTCAAGATATCCACATAAGGATTTCTAGTGAATATCTAAATATCTATGTGCTAGTAAGATTATTTAGATGTGAAGAGAAGAAAAATCAAGAAAGAAAAAATCTACCGTGAAGAAAAATTGCTTCTGTGCAAATTTCAAAGAGGTCTCCCATAGTGAATGACTTTTGAGGCTTATTTATATCCTCTAAATTGCCCTAGGTCTGAATTTAATATCATTAAAATCTAACCTCAACTGTGTTTAATTAAGCCTTTTGTAGAAATCCTAGGTGGGCTTTCTATGCATAGGTTTGACCCAATCTTCGACTAATTAATTTAGTCCATTTCTTAGCCTAAATTTAAATAAACTATAGGTCTAATTTAAAGCCCTTTTAACACTTAAAAGATGGCCTAAAATTAGACCCAAATAAATCCACCAAGTAGGCTTCCAAGGCCTCAATGTATCTAACCCTAATTTGCTAAATATATTAATTTGGACTCTAAGCCCAAATTAATTATTCTTTCATATTTCTTTCCCTTTTAGTGACATCTCATGCCATTTAATATCTTAATATAATTTAATATATTAAGTTTCACTAAAAATTCTTTATATATGTGACCCTATGGGTTTCTAAAACATGTTGGCAGTATTTAGTGAGAAAACTAGTTTAACTAGGATTCTACCAAAGAATCCTAGTTTGACTGGGTCTCTTCTAAAGAATCCTAGTTTAACTAGGACACTACCAAAGAATCCTAGTTTGACTAGGACTCTTGCAAAGAATCCTAATTTGACTGGGACTATGTCAAAGAAT
>CANXYI010078980.1:0-11803 GCA_948208565.1 Hura crepitans
CTAGTGTAGCTGCCTCGAAGTCTTTTAGGCATATTTTGTTACTCTAGTGGTTGTAGATAGTCACTCATGTATAGTTGAATTAGAGTGTATAATACATAAAAAGTATAAGATTGAGTTAGGAACACTAAATGGCTATATGAATCTAGTTTTCAATATATATATGTGTATATATAGAATGTTCATGTTCAAGCTTATCTGTATGTGGGCCTAGGACCCTATGTATTGCTATGCTATTGATTGAAGTTCATTTGTGGAGTTGTGAATGAAAACTATTTTAGAAGTGTTTTCTTGCAAGAAAATTTTTGGCTTTTCACTCGGGTAGCCATTATGCTGCCCAATTTTCTATAAAGGTTAACAATAGTAATTTGGCATTTTGATAGACTAAAATAGGTAGTAATAAAAGATTATTAAGGAAGAAACACAAAAATGTTAAGATAGGTCAAAGTTGGTCAAAGTCCCATAAGTGTTAAACGAAGGGTCCTTAAGGAAATCTAAGGATGGGTGACCTCACAGAAAGTAGTGCTCTTTGCCTATTTCCTTCAGGCATGGGTAAGGGGTGTTACAACTAATGTAGGTTCAAGTCTAAATACATCTTTGTACTACATGGGTGTATAGCATAAGGAGCTTTATGTGCCTCCTTAAGTATTTGTAACTTCAGGTCATCTGTACTAGTTACACATAACCTATCGTGATAGTACAAATATCTGTCTTCTCTTAGTTAAAAGTCTACTGCCCTCCTCTCTTTCACGTTACCCATAATTTGTGTCAACTGTTCATCCTTCGCCTATGCTTCTTTTATCTACTGCTAGAAATCCAATCTAACTTGTAATTTTGCCAAGATAGCATTTCCCTCTATATACCTTAGTCTGGCATTCATGGCTTTTAGTGTCACTATAAATTTTCTACTTAATGCATCTATAACAACATTAGCTTTTCCTACATGATAATCTATCATACAATCATGGTCTTTTATTAGTTTTAGCCACCTTCCCTACCTCAGGTTCAATTCCTTCTAGGTAAGGAGATATTTCAAGCTTTTTTGATCAGTATAAAAATGACATTTCTCACCATATACGTAATGTCTCAAAATTTTCAATGCAAAGACAGTGGTAGCTAACTCTAAGTCATGAGTAAGATAGTTCTTCTCGTATGGTTTCAACTAACTTCAATCACAAGCTACCACTTTTCTTTTTTACATTAGTACATAACCTAGTCTATTGAGTGAAGCATCACTAACATAATAAGATCCCTCCCTTATTCAAGTTGAATTATGATAGGAGCTTCAGTTAACATTTTCTTCAGCTTATCAGAACTCTTTTGACATTTTGCATCCCATTTAAATTTCACGTTCTTTTTTTATCAATCTAGTTATAGGTACTATAATCATTGAAAACCCTTTTACAAATCTTCTGCAATACCCGGCCAATCCTAGGAAACTTCAAATTTCAATCACATTCCATAGAGGTTCCCATTCTAACACTACCTTAACCTTGCTGGGTTAAACTTTAATACCCTCCGCTGACACTATATATCCCAAGAAAGCATCTTCATTTAACTAAAATTCACACTTACTCAACTTGTTATACAACTGCTTCTCTCTCAAAAATTGTAAAACAAACTTGAGATGTTTTTCATGTTCTTCTCTAATTTTAGAGTATACCAAAATATCATCAATAAACACTACCATGAACTAATCTAGGTATGGTTGAAATACCCTATTCATTAAGTCCATAAAATTGCTGGAGCATTAGTGAGTCTAAATGGCATCACTAAGAACTCCTAATGCCCGTATCTAATTCTAAAAGTTGTTTTAGGAATATTAGCCTCCTTAATTCTTAACTGATGGTACCCTAATCTCAAATCAATCTTAGAAAAATACCAACACCTCAAAGATGATAAAAAAGATCATCAGTTCTAGGTAAATGATATTTATTCTTCACTATTACTTTGTTTAGTTGTCTATAATAAATACACAATCGAAGCGACCTATCTTTCTTCTTTACAAACAACTTAAGTGCTCCCTAAGAAGAAAATTGGGTCTAATAAAACCCTTATCTAATAGGTCTTACAACTGCACCTTCAGTTCTTTCAACTTAGTAAGTGCCATCCTATAGGGAGTAATGGATACAGGAGAGGTACTAGGATACACTTTAATTTCAAAGTCAAGATCCCTCTATAAAGGTAATCCTAGTAACTCATCAGGAAAGACATCAGGTAATTCAGAAAGTATTAAAATTTATTCAAGGCTAATTATGGAAGTATTAGTACTAATGACATGGGCTAAGTATGCCTCATAGCCTTTATGGATGACTTTCTTTATTGTAACAGCTGAGATAAAATTATTCAAAAAAATTCTATCTCTCACAACTATCATCTCCTACCCCTCTATAGACTAGAGGGTCAATTTCTTATGTTTAAAGTCAACTATAACCCGATGTTTAGATAACCAATCCATTCCTAGGATAACATCAAATTCATGGAAGGGTAGTTTAATCAAATTAGTAGGAAATAATTGTTTATGAATCACCAAGGGACAGTGTCTATATATTTTATTCACAGTCACACTCTATCCTATGAGATTACTAACTTGGATATCTACATCTACATATTCTACTTCTAATCCTCTATCATATGCTTTTGTAGTGCATATATATGAATAAGTAGATCCTAGGTCTATTAATCCCAAAATTGGAACATCAAATTAATAAAAAAGTACCAGTTATAACATCTAGAGCCCTTGCTTCTTAATGAGCCCTAATTGTATATTGTCTAGCTAGTACATGGGCTTCTGACCTTATCCCTTAATTACTGCTACTAGGTTGTTCACTTCTAGCCTATCTCTGTACCCTACTCTGATGTGCTATTGATGCCTAGGTACGAGCACTCTCTAGCTATCTCTAGGGACACTCCCTTTTATAATGGTCTCTGGACCTATAAATAAAGCACTCTCCCCTTCTTGCTTTCCAACACTACCTATGATGCCTTCTGTGGCACACCTCACAAGGTGGAGTTGCATTTGTAGCCATAGTGGTTGGCACACTAGAAATTGGGTATGGTGGTTTAGGTTTAGACACTAATGCTTACCCAGATGCTTGCTTAAATCTCTAAGATTGTTTTTGTCTATATTGTTAGTGCCCTAATTAAGACTGTGCCTTTCTCTATCTTTTACTAGCATTTGGGGTTAAACTAGCTTGCCTTATAGTAAACTACCTCTTCCTCTAAAAAACCTCTCTTTTCCTTTGCCATTTCCTTCATATCATATGCAGCTGCCACTAGAGTTAAGAAATCTCTAATTTTAGTAGTAGATATTTGCATTTTCAAATTTACATTAAGCCCATTTTCAAATCTCTTGTACTTCTTTTCCTCAATAAGAAGGAACTTATATACATACTTATTGTGTTTGGCAAAATCTTTCTTATACTTAGATACATACATTTTGCCCTGTTTCAACTTAAAGAACTCATGTCTCTTCTTATCTTTAAAGGACTTTAGTATATACCTCTTTTTAAAGTCCTCTTAAAAGAGCTCCCAAGTGATATTTGCTAGTGTATTTCTTCTCTTGATCGTGTCCCACCAATGAAATGCCTCTTCTAGTAGAAGAGAAGTAGTACACTTGAGACTCTTCTCTACTATACACTCTAACTGTTATCCTTATTATTCTTTTTAGCCAATACTCTGCCTTTGTTGCATCATCAGCTCTAGCTCCTAAGAAATCTATAGCCTACATTTTCTTTACCGTTTTTAGGTATGTCTTTTATACTACCACTGGGTATAAAGGTAGAGGAACTAGCACTAGTGGAGGTATTGGAGTTGATAGAGGTGCTGGAACTGCTACTGCTAAAGTATGTCTCAGCAAATTTACTATCTATTATAATAATGCCAAGGATGCTTATGTCTATAGTTGTGTCTAAGGTTGTAACTTGTGTACAAGATCACTAGGTTCAACTATGGCTACATCACCTACTCCTTGTATTGTGTTAGGAGCATAATTGGCTACTTCCTCTACTCATTCCTCTGGTGCTCTACAGCTCATCATGATTTACTACAAAAATAATAGGACCTATTAGCTTTATTATGGTGTAGCATATTAGAATAACCAATGCCTAGAAATTGGCACTTATGCAAAATACCTAGGAATACTTAACCTATACTCTTATACCACTAAATGTGACACCCCCAACCAGATTACCTTGAAGAAACCCGATATGCGATGCACTTCTTGCAGATCACCTATCTTGAAATTTCCCTAAGTCTACACTCCTTAAAACTTATAGAATATTTATTATTTGAATAGTTATTGCTTAAATCCCAAGTCTATCACATAGATATTTTCATTCAAAGTGCATTAAGTACTAAAATTCATTAAATCGGCTACTATAAAGTCCATAGAAATTTGGGCAGCACAATATCTACCTGGGTGACATTATGAAAATTTTTAACCTGTTAAAAACACTTCTAAATCTCTATCACCTCTACTATCACCTTCTGGACCTTTTTGGTCCTCCATTATCATCAACATATTTATCACAACCATTCACTCATCACAAAGGCCTCAAGCCCATGACATTAAAGCCAGATAGAAGTTATAACCATTCAGATTCATAGGCCTATTTATTTACATCACATGTATAACTTAATAGTACAAACACTAGTAGCTTCTAAGCTTGTTCAACCCATAACCTATAGTATTTACATGAGTGCTTACTAAAACCATTAAAAATACAACATGTAATACCCTTTAGTGCCTTTGCTGCTACACTGAACAAACTTAAGACTGGACTGCTACTTGCAATTACTTGTGCACCCAAAACACTAGTATGTTGTGTATGAAACTCAGTGGTGAATTTGAAGGAATAAAATTATGTCATTGTAAGCACACAAATGAGCAGACATGCAACAGAATGTTTGAATACAATAAATATTATCTACGTAGCCAAATAATATTATATTCTTAATTTTATTAGAAAATAATATTATTTTATTTACCAGCTTGATATTTAATTATTTAAGTTTAAGCCCTATTATGTTGTCTTTAATTTACATACTCTAATTCTATCACCAAGTGGAATATTTAATTTAAAAAGTAGGCCAAACTAGGTAGACTCTACTTCAAAATACTAGACTAAAAGGGAATACAAAATGTGTAGTGGCCTATATTCTGGACCTTGACCGCTACATTGGCTCGATTTGATAGCAGGGATTAGTTCATAGGAACCTCCCAAAACTAGATAGTGGATAGCAAAAATTAGTTTGTAGGCCTCCCAAATCCAACAAATGTCAATAAATATTCCACTATGGATACTAGGGATTAGTCAATAGACCTCCCAAATCTAATAATCACAATCAAACATCACAATATAGGTTGCAAGGATCAGTCCGTAGACCTCTCAAATCCAATAATCACAATCAACCATCACAATATTGATAGCGGGGATCGGTTCATTGACCTCCCAAGTCCAATAATCTTCAACAAATATCTAGCAACTGCTAATTCCTAATTGACTTGTCAACCCATCTAATGGGTGTCTAACTAATAGGCCATTTAACTTCTATTTATGCTTTATTTTATTATTGATCATCATTTTAAATTATTTAAAATTAATTAATAGTTAGTTACGAATTTATTTCTATAGTCCAATTTTAACCTAAACAGTTATAGGTCTATATTAGTCCTACTGGATAGTTATAGGTCATTTACAAGGGGCAGTTTAAGGTCCTTTTACCTAGGCATTTATAAGTCCAATTTAAGTTCATTTTATGTCATACTTTTAGGTTTAATTATGTTCTTTCCAAATAACATTTATAGTTCAATTCCTGAATAATCATTTTAATAGGACATTTACAGGTTACTTTATGAATTTCTTACACTATTATAGGCCTATAGACATTACATCACTGGCACCATTTCAAGCCAAATCAACTTGCCATTATAAGCCACATTTCATCTCACATTCTATATCTTATAATGCCACTAATATTGGCTCAAAATGCCATTCCAAATCATTATACATATGGTTTAAATAATAGTCCAAGTTTAGGCCATTTTTAGGTCACTTTTGTCTATGCCTTACAATTCCATTTCCAAGCCATTACTTACCCAAATTCTCAATCCCATTTTTCATATCAAACTTATCATTTTACATGCTATATTTTTATATTACACATACTTCATACCAATTGCATTCCATAAATCACATGCACATAACATCATGCCAACCATGCGCATTACCTATCATCATATGCCATACTTACCATGCCACCCCATGGCATACATAACTCTTGACCAAAGATCATTTATAGACATACACATGTATTTTTCCATGATTTATCGCACATGTATGTCATATATCATCATCCTAACATATACATACATGTACATACCTCATGTCATGCATGCCATGCCATTGTACACCATGCCTAATTCTCGACCATACATGTCCCAAAAATATACATGCATTGTTTCATCAATTTCACAGCTACACATACATTTCTAAGCCAATATCTAAATTCTACCTTGATTCACACACCACACACACTACATACATGCTATAACTCATACCCACATCTCTCGGCCACAATAAGTGCCTAACCATATCAATATTTTCTCATCAATTCTAACACATACACATTACCTACATGCCAACCATGTTAATTCCCATTAAGTATACCATTCATAAATACATTATACCTAGTTCACAAGCTAACATCCTTCACAATACCTCTCAGCCACACCATACATTGCCCACAATCATGCACTTGCTCATTAATTACACATGCTAATTACTCAATCCCAAGTCATACACATCATGTAACATAACATATATCACATTCACATGCCATATCAAGCAATTCCAACCCATGACACCAAAAGGAACCTATAACCTTACATCCATTTCCATCACCAAATTAACATGTCAAATATCAAACTTACATATAACCATTACCAAATTAGTATCACACTGCTAATTATCACATAATACCTATCCAATTCACTACTTTCATACACTAATTCAAAGGAATTTACAAGTAACCTTAATGTGGCATATTTCCATTTAATCAAATTCATAAGCCTTGTCACCTTTAAAGCATTTCCTATACCAAAAAGGCTTTCAATTCTCTTGTTGTACCCTTTTCTCCCTTAGGCATAAGGACTTGAAATTTCAGCCATTATTTATCTAGACTTAAGCCTTTAGTGATTTTTCATGACTTCTATAGACAACTATAGCTCCCCAAGCCTTTAAGGATCAATTCCTACCTTATTAAAGTGATTATTGGTGGAAGAATAATGGCTGTTTGGTGGTGGTTGATGTCAAAAATTGAGGAACTCTGGTGGGTATGGCATCAGGTGGAGGAAAAAGTGAGGTGGAAGGGTGGACTTGCCATGTGGATGCCCATATAGCCTCATGGCCTTTATATAATGGGGCTGGGTGGCCCGAGTGGTGACATGTGTCACTCGAGCTTCTCGAAATTACTTGATTTTAACTCAAACTTTGGGGTATTTTTAAAATTCACTCAGACCTCCAAAAATCATTGTGTTTATTTCAAAAATCCTTGATTAAGCCTATTTAAGGCCTCATAAAATTTCACAACTAAATACCATTGGTAAGATAGTTAACTAGTTTCATTAATTTATGTGAAAATCTCAAAATCTAGGAAAAATAATAATTGAGCTTAAAAATTTAAAATTCCATCACCAATGGTCTTAAGGGAATTTTTGACCTTAAGGGCCATTGTACCTTATAACCCGTTATGATGATATGGAGGTCCACGAGGACCATTTCATTAATTTTATAGGGTATAACCATTGGTAGGTTTGATAGAACTACTGCACATATATTTATATGGGTGCAGCTTGTAACAACCTAATACCCAATTGATAGCTAGTACATATATAGGATGTCATAGGTGACATCTCTTACTCAATCTGATTGCCTAATCCAAATAAAAGACATCGCATGAACTTAACTATAACATTCTTTATACCTCTATTATATCTATTAATCTATATTTAAAACTGCCACTATCCACAAACACATATCATTAATCGTGTAATCTTGGACCCGCTACTTTTACATATATATCAGTGCCAATCTTTTATCAATACTTACCTACTTTCATGTGATTCTAAATAGAACTCATTAACTTGTGTTGGTTTGTTTGAGGCTATAACTTAAAATCATGTCTACTACCTATGCACTAGTAAAAGCAAGTATGCTAAGTAATGATGCTCAGTGGTGTATTCAATGAAACATATACATAACATGCAAGAACACAATCATGCATCTCAAATATAATTATGTATACATGTATAACACTCATATGTCATATAAAAAGATGCATATAAGAAAACATATTCCATGATCAATTAACATACAAATATATAAACAACACACAATATATGTTTCTTCCTTTCTATAATTAAAAGCATAAGTCATGTTCATAATTCTCTCTTATTGATTAATGTGCCAAATTCAACCTTTTAACTTAATTAATTGCATTGATCACTAATAATTATTAACATATTGATTAAGCTATATAAGTATCATCTTATACTTCAATTATTTGAAAACAACACAATACAATATAATATACTTATGTTAATTTTCCAATTTTGTATGGACCACCTATATTTATTTATCTTTGTAGTTTTATTCTTATTCTTTTTATACTTCTTACATCTAAATAGAGTCCTTGCATTACCAAAATGATTTCCTTTATTAAGTATTTCACTCTTGTCATGGTAGATTCTCATTTAAATAGAGTTAATTAACTTTTATTCTATAGATGAATTTGATCATTAAAATAACATGTGTTTGACAATCAAAATACCCCTTTCTAATATGCATACTTTAATTAACTTATTAATTTGGGTAGCTTAGATATGGTAGATAGAATCTCACTAACTAGACAAAAGGGATAATAGGTGTGCAATGGTCGACATTCTAGACCTAATGGTTGTTACATTAGCATGATAGGATATCATAATTGTATAGTAATCCTATTAAAGCTCCTTACAGTTACACCCGAATCAAAATATGTGCAGTGGTTTTATTAAACCTACTGGTAGCTACACTTGCATTAAAATAATGAAATGGTCCTTGTGGACCCCAATATTATTATGATGAGTTATAAGGTATGATGGCCCTCATTGACTAATGTACCAAGACGGGATGTATGTGCAATTGCTCTTATTAACCAAAATAAAAAGGTGACACCAAAGTATCCTAGCAGTTGCTACATTTTTTAGGTGACTGGTTGACCTATCCAGTGTACTGTCCAACTTATATGGGCATTGTTCACAGTTTATTATAGACTACTTCAATTATATAAGTTACATATGTTGTCCAAAATTTTCATAATTCCACTTGTTCTCAAATTATCATATTAACCTTCTTTACTAATCATACATATTCATAGGGTACTATCATTATTTTTTAGCACACTTAGAGTGCTATCACTTTCATAATATACATATGATCTCATTAGATCATACATCATATATGGCATATGTTAGAAGTATGCCCTAATATGATTATATTCATGTATTCAAACCTTGTGAACTTATATTATAAGGCATTTCTCTTTTATATCATCATACTTTTATATGTTACTTATAATTGTTTGCAATGTCTTAAACCGTGTTATAAATTTCATGGTATAAAATCTCAGTGCAGAGGAAATCATGAAATGTTTCATGATGTGAGATTCATTTTGCATGCAAATGTGATATGCCTAAATATCCTTGATCATAGTATTAACAAGATAGGACATTGTTAATATAGATAGATTAGCCATGTTATACTTTTTAATTAGATCAAGCTATAACACATGTTATACTTTTTAATTAGATTAAGCTGTAGTTCTCACAAACTATAGGCATAGAGATGCTTAAAGTTAACATGTGGATGCTTAGTTGGGAAGTAAGTACACCAGAGACCCACCATGAGATCTTCACATGGATACTTAATATATGTTAGTGAAAGTTTCTTATCATATCAATGGTGTAAATATCCTTAGACTTGAGATCACTAGCTATTTTAAATATGGTGTGACATACTTTGACTCCAAAGCTTTTACTTCAGACAAAAAGTATACATAGTGACGTGCTTAGGTATGGCATGTCATATTTGAAGATAAGGTAGTAATCAACAAAGGATTCACCACCTAAGATTACAGTGGGAAGTTTATCTCACAGTTCTAATGACTAACCTATATTTAGGAATCTCTAGCCAGGGCAAAATGCCATTTGTGAATGGGATTCACTGAAGGCATTTTTGGAATAAAGGTGAAATTATCAGAACTATATGTCTAGGGCTTAATTATACATAATTAGTTAAGCTATGAGCTAACATAAGTTTGTGCTCAAAACTAGATATGGTAAAAGATAGTGAAAGGAGCTTATTGCATTATAACTGTATATGGAAGGATTAAGTCAAACCACTTGACTTTTTAGCACTTAGGTAGTCATGATACATAGCTAAATACCTCTCATGAGTTGTATATAAGTGATATATCAATTATTAAATTGATATTGATTCAATAAGATTAAATCTATAAAGTCCTAGTTTGATTAGAACTCTAATTCACTGTGTACTTTCAAGTTATTCTAGAAACCCATAAGGTTGCACACATAAAAGGAGTTTGAGGAAGAGTCAATGAGATTTAATGTTCTAATGATAAGAGATATCATTAGAGGATGAATTAAGAAGAATAAACAAGCAAATGGGCTTGGGGCCTATATGGAAATGAGAAGTCTAAAAAATCAGCCTTTTTGGAAAATTAAGGTTTTTTTTTACTTAGGCCTTATTAAGTCTAAAATTTAAATATTTTTGCATTTGATTTTTTATGGGCTTTTTAAAGGTTTAAAAAGTCTTAAATGAAAGTAAATATTATTCTAAAATGGGGCCTAAGAGTTCCACATATAATTAATGAAAGTGGGGCAAAAGCAAATTGCACATAAGCTCATTAAAAGGCTTATGCGCATAAGATAAAAAGGGGCCTAATTGGCAACTCCATTCTAGTCTAACTTAGGGCAAATTTAATATTTTAAAATTTGACCTAAAAAGGGTTTATTTGAAGTATAAATAACCCTTATTGCTTTAGCTAGCATAGAGATACATTCTACTACAAAATTGCTACATAGAACAATTGAAAACACACGATTTTCTTCTTCTTCTTCCTTCATCCATTTGTAATTCCTACTAAAACTTAGAATTACAATTTGCTCTTTTTTTTTTTTGGAAACTTCTTATTTGGATTACCTTGTAGGAGTTCCTAGACGAGGTTCCTTATGGTTTGCAATAACCCGGTGAGAAGAGCTTATGTAAGGAATCTGCTGTCATCATTTATGGTAAATCATAAAACACTGCTAGATTTAATGTTTAGGATGAATTTTTAATTATCCGAGTCCATTATCGTTATTGGTTTCTCTCAAATTTCTAATTTTTCCACTATTTATGATAGAGAAAAACCAATATTGGTATCAAATCTAGGTTTGCAGATGATTTAAAATCAATGGAAATAGTGATTATGATTGATATGCATGATATGTGATATTATGTATTTTTAGTTGATCTGTCTATTTTGATATAATCTTAATTATTTAAATTTATTTTGATATGATTAAATATGAATTTGAGACATGTTGCAATTATATTTTTGCTGTTCCATGCATTGAAGTGGCTGAATTATCGAGGAGGAAATCCTCTTATGCGTATAAAGGGTCTATATGCAAAGGGAATACATCTATTTTTTATTTTTTGTGCATAATTTGATTAAATTAATTTGTAAATGATTTAATCTG